>VXAX01006142.1:0-119501 GCA_013399835.1 Leptocoma aspasia | reverse complement strand
TTTTTTTTTTTTTTGAGAAAATGGTTATGTAACCTATAAGATATTAACCTTTTTTCTTTATTCATATGAGAGCGATCCAGTTTGGCTCGGGTCTCTGGGTGTGAGCTGTAGACACAAAATAAAGAGGCTTGGCTGAAACAACCAGTTCTGGAAAAAAAAAATAGCCAGTATCCAGATGAAAAAATAGCAGGAAAGCACTAGGCAGAGCCTGAATAAGCATGTCCCATAGCAAGGGTATTGTCTATGATTTTAAATGAATTTCAGTGAATTTCCTGATGGTGGCCTTCTCCCTGGTTGTTTTGGTCCCAGTGACTGATAGGCTGTGTTTATTTTAATGTACTTCACAAGGTTGGTGGGTGGTTAGGAAAAGATAGAAAATATACAATTGTGTGAGCCCTGATCCTGGCTTTAATACCTCACATTTCCTCCCAATCTCTGTGTCCTTGTAAAGGCAGCATTGGCTGCCCTGCAGTCTGCACTGGTGTTTCTCAGTGGTATCCAGCAGGTTGGTCAAACTCAGGGCTGTGTAGATAAAGCAGCACTACAGCTGAGTTGGTGACCTCTTTTTGTTAAGGCTTTTGCTTTTTGTTTCTTAATTTCACACCTTTTCCTACTCCCCTGGTTTGTTGAGGACACACCTGCTCCTGGGCAGGCAGCTCCTGCTGTGTGTTTGGGCTTTGCAGGAAATGGGAACCTCCAGAAAGAGAATTAAATTTGCTGGTGGCTGTTTTAACAGCTTGCTTTGCACCTTCCTTACATTGTCTTGAGGCTGCTTTCACACTGAATATTGATGTGTGCTAGAAGGTACAGCACTAACTCTTCCCCTTGAGTGTGCAGTGTGCATTTATCTGCTCCAGAACACAGACTTTGAAGTAATTCCTGTCATTCTCTTTAGCAGGGGAAGGCAATTACCAAGACAAGCTGTAAAATAGCCCGTTTTTATTTTTCCCTTGCCCTACTCAGTGGTTCCTGCCTGACTAAATGCCTCGGAGCAGGTTCTGTGGTGAGGGGGAGTGTTGTTGGTTGAGATTAGTAGGTGTGGCTGCAGGAAAATCCAGCAGCCCCAGTGCAGGTACCTCTTGGTAAAGCTCCAGGGTGCAGTTCAGCTTTAGGATGCTCTATCCAGTATGAGTTTCCCTTACGTTTTGACTGGGTGATTTCTCTCTCTGTGTTTTTGGGGAAAATGAAACCTTACTTTGATAGATGGGTTTGGTTTTTTTTTTTTTTTTTTTTTTTTTTTTTTTTTTTTTTTGGTTCTGGAGCTTAATCACCTCTCCTTCTCTGACTTTCAGGTGGAACACCAGTACTCACACATATTCACTGTGACAGTAAGGAAAGCCACAAATGTCACCAAAGGAGCCATTGGTGACATGCGTGAGTATCTCTCTTTCTGTTTTGCCTTTCTTTTGTGAGCCTGTTGCTGTGGGCAGGGGGAGATGGTGACTCAGTGTGCATTAAATGGTTGTCAGTGGGCTGGTGGTTGGTTTCTGTCTGTCTTGTTAAAGCCAGGGCAGTGTCCCCATGTCACTGCTCACTCTCACTCAGAGAGCAGATTGGCCTCTCCTTATTTCCATTGATCCAGAAGGGCTGAGTGAGTTGTAAAGGATTTGCCTACAAGCCAGCAACACCTACAATTAGCTTTTTGGCTCAGTCAGAAGTGCTGTGTGAGTGCAGTGAAACTGGAAATTGCTGCCACCTCACAGGGCTGTGGTTTGGTGGGGGAAGGAAAGAGCCCAGAGCTCTGCTGAGTCAGTGCAGAAAGCAGAAAAAATGTAAGGCCATTAAAAAAAAAAAGCCACCCAAATAGGCCAGCAGATCTTGTGGTGGGGAGATGGATGACACCAGCACTCCTTCCCCTTTCTGGGAGGCTGCTGAGCCTCTGGACTTCACAGCTGAACAGGAAACCACTAGGAAGAACAACTCTGCTCTTCTCTTAAGGAGGGAAGAGGGAGAGAATATTGGCTGAATCTATAAAAAGAATATTCCTTCTTCCTTGGGTCTGTCTGCTTTGCTGCCAGGCCATTTCTCCCTTTTCCCAGTGCTCCCCAAGGTTTGCAGGCTGGGGCAGGGAGGATGAGTGTGACCCTTGGCTCCTGCTCTCCCATCAATGTGATTGGACAGACAAGTGTTTCCCAACTCCTGGAAGTTGCTTTTGGGTCAAACTACAGCAGCTGCTCTGACCCACAGCTTTGCTTCAGGGGGTTTTCATAACTGAAGTCTACTATTGATGCTAAAATTGCAGGAAGGTTACTTGAGAGGGGGATATTCAACAGCCACAAGTACAAGGGAAGAGAGGGGGGGCTCTGGCAAAGGGGAAAAGAGGGAATTGGGAGTCTCTCATCCCCTGTGGGGTAAGGGGAAGGAGCACACAGAGAAGATGCAGTGGTGTGTGTATATGTATATACAGATATATATAATTTCATGTATGTGGTGGACCTCAGGAAAAGTGCTGGAAGAGTGGAACAAAGAGCCCATGGGTTTGTTTGTGTAAGAAGATGAGTTAAATGGAAAGACACAGGTTCTACACAGGTTCTTGGATACAGGTGTCTGTCATGAGACAGTGTGGGCAATATAGGCAGGGAAAAAAGGGATGTTGAAGTGGGGACCCCATGATATGATATTAAAGGGAGTATGGAAAGGGTGACGAAAGCCAGAAGATCATGGCAACTTTGTGCACCAGAGCAAATATGGCCCTGTAGTATAAACTTCAAATAGTATCCATCAATATAATTGTATTTTTTTCTAGAAAAAATATCCTCTTGTCTTTGCAAGTCATCAAAATCAAGAAGCTGCTCAGGAAGAACATTTTATTTTGATAAAACCTGCCAGAGTGATGCTGTAGGGCCACTGAAACCTGCTTGGCTTCTTGTCTGAGGCGACTGCAAGAGCTCAGTAGCCTGAGGCACCCCCTGTCTGGGGCATCTCTGGGTGAGCTTCCAAAGACCCAGGGCTGGTCCTTGGGGTCCTGGAAAATCCCCCAAAATGAGAAAAAACAGATAGTTGCTTCTTTTTTTTTATTTTGGGAAAATTAAAAGTGTTTTTATTCCCTGTTGTGGGAGCCTGGCAGCTACTTGATTAAATGAATAATTGTGTTAATTACTGTGGGGAGGTGCTTGAAGCTGTGAGTGGGGAAGGGCCTTTACAGTTGATTGTGCCAACCCATATATATATATATAGATATGTATATGTGTATATATATCTGTATATGTATGTATATATGTATAGTTATATATATTTGTTTTATTTGATTGGCCAAAAATGAAACTTGTTGCAGGAATTGCTGAACTTTTCCATCAGGTTTTTTGTCTCAAGGACAGGAAGATGCCTGTGACAGACCATGTGTGAGCCCTGTTTGGGGTGGGTGCCTGAATGTCACTTCCCTCATGGACACTCCCAAGTTGACACTTCTGGGGGATTTCCCTTAATTTTTTCTGTTGTTTTTGCTCCAGGTTATGAACCAGAGGTGCTCTGGGAACAAGAGAGTTAATTTTACATTGTGGGGTGGTAGAGGCCTGGGGCAACATGAGGGATTTTGTTTTGCTGTTCTTTTTTCCATATCAGCTTTTCCAAGACTTTCTGGAACAGCTCTGAGAGATCTGAGCAAATCTAAGTTTATGAAATATGCTGAAGTGCTTTGTGTGATGTTTTTCATCCGGAGGCTCTGAACTCTGCCTATGCTCAAGGAGTTGTAGCTGGCAGGTCTGGTGTGTGTGGTGCCCCACACAATGGGTGGCATGGAGGCAGTGACTCCTCTGGCATGGCCATCCACACCTCTGTTTCCTCAAGCCCAGGCTGGGCAATAACCAGTATTTCTAGAAAGTTTTCCAAGATTTCTTGAGCTCTTCATGAATGGACAGTGTAAATGGTTGTGTCATCCTCAGGCCATTTTGTCATCCTGTGAATCTGTGTGTGGGAGTGATAAATGAGACTTCCTGTAAGAACTCACCTCCCAGGATGGTGGGGAGGGGGCAAAAAAATTTTGAGGGCAGACCCTTTCTTTCCCAGCAGTTCATTCAAGTCCCTTCTTATTTCAGGTGTCTGCCCATTTACTGTTGCCTCTATAGAAGTCCTTCCTTTACTGGCGTCACTTGTTTCAGTTTTAGTGTCCCTGTCTGGGTGACTCTCACACCCTGGATACCCTCCTGTCAACATCCAGGTGATGCAGCTGTAGGTTTACAAAGGTTTAAATCCTGGTTGAGAGGCTGCTGCCCTGGTAGGTGTGCTCAGCTCCTTTCCAGGCTGGGAGGTTTGTGAGCTGAGTAAGAGCAGCAGGTAGCTGCTGGGTGACCTTGGCTGGCCGCTCTGTCACTCCCTCTGTCAACAGGACAGGGAGAGAACATGACAAAAGGGTCACATGAGGACAGGGACAGACAGCTCTCACCTCTTACCCACATAGGCAAACAGGCTCAGTTTGAGAAAATGACTGTAATTTATTGCCAGTTAATGGTAGCAGAGTAGGATAGTCAGAAATAAAGCTAAACCCACCTCCTGCTGTACATCTTTTCCTTCTTTCCTGCTGCATCCCTCTACCAGCTGTCATTGGGATTGGAGTCAGCCAGTGGACCCTGCTGAATTGGTAGAAACACAGTTCAATGAAAAAGAAGACAAAAAATATATTAGGAAGGAATTGTTCCCTGTGAGGGTGGGGAGGCCCTGGCACAGGGTGCCCAGAGAAGCTGTGGCTGCCCCTGGATCCCTGGAAGTGTCCAAGGCCAGGCTGGACAGAGCTTGGAGCAACCTGGGGTAGGAGAAGGTGTCCCTGCCCATGGCAGGGAGAGCTTTACAGCCCCTTTCAACCCAAACCATTCTAGGATTCTATGCCCCTGCTACATAAAGCTATTACAAGGTGAAAAATCAGAAAATCTGCATGGCTTTGGTGAGGGTTTCATTATCTTAATTGCTTAGCTTGCTGCTGATTGCAGGCCTTGTAAAATCACTTACCTGACTGGACCTCTTGAAAAAGACCTTGCCTCTAGCCCAGTGAGTTCTTATATAATAGATGTGTAGTTTTGAGTCGATTCAGATGCCACCCAAACTGTAGAGCCTTTCCTTACTTGCATGACAGTACAAGAACTTGTAGGAAAAAAGACCAGAGTCCCAAACTGCAGCATTGTGGAAGAGAAATGCTTGCAAACTGGGTCTCCTTTTCGTAGCATCTCTCCTCTTCTGGATTTTCAGGGATCTTGAGGAAAAACTGGGTCAGAGGAAGCATTGTAAAATTTGTCTTCTATCTTTAAACGTGTATTTGAGTGTACTGGCTTTCACAACAAATGGTGGCATCTACAGAGGAAACCAGTTGTGTGACTCTGCTCTTAACAATCACTCATCTTACTTAATCCTGTTTGGGATTTGCAGCTTTTCCTTGCTTCATCTTCTTTTGATGCTGTGGTAATGAACAGTGTCATTCCGGGCATTTTTAGGAAAAAAATTTCCTTCTTAAAAATGTTTAAAGTCTGATAGCTTGCAGTACTGGTACTCAGCTTCTCTCCCAGTTACTGTCCACCCCATTGGAATCAAGGATGCATTTCCACTGCAGTTAAGCTGCTCAGATAAACAAGTGCTGGGAGCAGTGCAGTCACCAGAGCTCAGCTCTGCTTGCAAAACTTGCCCAAATAGAGCTGGGAAGCAGCTCCTGGGTGGCTCTTGGCATGGTCAGCCCATGTCACTGCAGCCAGCTGTGGCCATCCCCCCAAGTTCAGGAGATGCCCTTCCTCATCGCTTCCTGCATCTCCAAAAGAAAGTGGGATGGTGGGTGTACATGTTTACCTGTCTGGCCCTGGCTCTGGGAATGAGGAAGGGATGTCCAGCATGCACTGTTTGTCCCTCACACCCCTGTCCCCTGGGGTTGTTCCCCGTGAGCCAGAGCTCCTGGGGTTGAAGGTGAAACCCAAGTCATGGCAGTCCAGTCAGGTGTGAGCAGGGTTTTAAACCTGGCCTAGCTGAAAGGATGGAACTGGGGATTTGCCTGCTTGTATTATGGTTTGTGTTACAGCAGCTGATTCAAGACTCATCCAGCTGTTCTCTGGACTACAGCTGGCCAGTCCTGCACCCTGAATTAGCTACAGTGCACTTACCTGTTGGAGTGCCATCAGATAAAGCTCTTCCTGCAAGGCCCTGGAGCAGGTCCTGATTTTTGCAAGGGGAAAACAAACTAAACTGCTCCCATTTTCCAGCCTAACAGCCTGGGAAAAGTAGGTCAGAGTTGGTCAGTCCTCCACATCCTACAGTCTGCATGTGCAAGTCTTCACGTGGCTGAAATATGGATCCATAAAAGATGGATAAAAGAAAAAAATCTTAAATGAACAGTGCTTCTAACCACTGCTCAAGATGTCTACTGCAGATCTCAGTCTGACACTGAGGCAACCAAATGCTAGATTTCAGTTTCCTTGGCACACCCATTATCCTTTCCCTTTTATAGGGACATCCAGTGCTGGGAGGTGGAAGTCATGTTGGAAACAGGCTCATGTGTTGCACAGTGAAACTGATCCAGATAATGCTGCTCCTCCCAGCTGCAAAAATACCATTTTTATAAGAAATTCTGACTGTGAGTGCTTGCCATGGAGTTACTGAGGGGGAACCTGTTTCTGTGAGAGGTTGGTAAAAACTTGTTCCCATCCTAGAGGAAGCTCCCCCATGGTGATGGTGACATGGAGCAGTGATGGTGACATGGAGCAGTGATGGTGACATGGAGAAGTGATGGTGACATGGAGCAGTGATGGTGACATGGAGCAGTGCTGGCTCACCCGTCTTGTGTGGCTGGAGAACCCCCTATCCCTGCTCCAGGCCCTGCCAGGCTGTGACCAGCCCCAGAGCTTTGTGGTGGCTGGGAGCTGCTCCTGTCCCATGTGCTGCCCTGTCTCCAGGCAGAACTTCCTGGTGGGGCTCCCTTCCAGGACCTGTGGACACCACTGTTCCTCCAGTTTGAGCCTTTCACTCCCTCCATTTAGGAGGAGGCTCCCTCTATTTATGCCATTTGTCCCCTGTGATAATTTGACTTTTTCTTGCTTTTGATTCTTTTCCCTCTCATCCCCTGTCCCAGGAGTGCTTTGAAGTTGTGTTAGGGTTGGGCTAATGCCTGATCCAAGGGAGAATTGGGAACAGCATCAGTCATAGTGAAATGTAAAGGAAAAATACGAACAGGGTAAGAATGTGACACTTCCCAGTGATCCTCTCCTCGGCTGCCTTCAGTGAGACTCCCTGAGCTGGATGTGCCTTTTGGGGGATAACCAGCTGTCACTGAGTTTCTCTTGCAGAAAATTCACTGGTTTTCCTTCAATCCACATAGGTCTTCTCATCCACCGCTCTTTGGGTAAGGAGTTCTGCAGGTTGCTATCTGAAGAAGACTTTTAATTAGTTTTGAAAATGTTATTTTAAAAGCATGAGCTGAAGAATCTGAACTGAGGTCAGTTTGACCAGTTTCTTCATGACAAGAAAGATACTGAGAGGCTGGAGCCAAGGAAGGGAATGGAGATGGGGAAGAGTCTGGAGTCCCAGGAGAGGCTGAGGGAGCTGGGAAAGGGGAGGCTCAGCCTGGAGAAAAGGAGGCTCAGGGGGGACCTTGTGGCTCTGCACAGCTCCCTGACAGGAGGGGACAGCCAGGGGGGTCGGGCTCTGCTCCCAGGGAACAGGGACAGGAGGAGAGGGAACGGCCTCAGGCTGGGCCAGGGGAGGCTCAGCTTGGACACCAGGAGGAATTTCTGCATGGAAAGGGTGCTCAGGCCTTGGCAGGGGCTGCCCATGGCAGTGGTGGAGTCCCCGTCCCTGGAGGTGTTCAAAAACCATGTGCATGTGGCACCTGGGGACAAGGGTTAGTGGTGAACACGGTGGTGATGCTGGGCTGATGGTTGAACTCAATGGTCTTGGGGGATCTTTTCCAACCTCATTCATTCTGTGATTCATCATCTGGGTACTGCCTTGTGTTTTGTAGAATTCCAACTGTCCCACAGATCCATCTGTACCAAAGAAAAGCTCCTACAACTCAAGAATGTTCATTTATGCATTTCTGACTGCACGTGTTGTGAAAGGGAGGGAGAAAATGATCAGCCTTCCTCATGCTTGTCAGCACAGGAAGGAACACTTTTGTGGAGGATGGTTTTTAGTGACAGGCTTTATCAAAGCATCCAGCCAAGAGTGTTACAGGGCAGTTGAAATCCAGGGAATGTGTGCTCAGTGCTGGGTTTTTGAAGCATTCCTGACAGTTGTCTGAATTAAAAAGTCAAGGGAAGAGACTCTTCTGTGTTGCAGGCCCTGAGGATGCACTTCAGCAATATGAGAAATCAAGCTCTGGGACTGCTGGGAGAGTCCCAAAACCTCTAAAGCCTCCTGACACCAAACACAGACCCAGTGTAAACTTGTTCTGCCAATTCAGAAAATGCTGCCGGTGTAAATTTGTATTAGCAGAGTTTATTCCAGACTGGGAATAATCTGTACTCCATCAGATAGCATAAATGTGAACTAAAAATCATACTGTGGCTTTGGAGTAATTCAGCAGAAATGTGATGATATGCCTGTACTTACTGCAGACCAAATTATCCTGTCCAGGTCTGGCATTTCTATGGACCCACAGTCAGAGCTGAGCCAGGCCTCCTTCTGTCCTGCTCGTGTCTTTGGTGGTGGAGTGTCCTGGTTTGATGCTGGCCCAATGCCAGGCACCCACCAAAGTGTCTCACTCACCCTCACCTGCCACAGGTGGGGAGAGAAAAGGAAAACTTAACAAAGAGTTCATGAGTTGAGATAAGGACTGGGAGAAAACACTCCAAGGGCAAAACAGGCTCAAAAGTACAAAGTGAATTTATTACTAACAGAAGCAGAGGAGGATAATGAGAAGTTAAATAAGCCCTTAAAACACCTCTTCTTCCCCCATCTCCTCCCTCCCTCCTCATGGAGACAGGGCATGGGGGTTTGGTCAGTTCATCACTGAGATTTCCTTCTGCTGCTCAGGGAGAGGAGCCCTTCCCCTCTGACACCATGGGGTCCATCCCACGGGAGACAGTTCTCTGTGAACTTCTCCAGTGTGGGTCCACTCTCACAAGCAGCAGCCAAACCTCACCTGCCACAACTGAGTCCCTCCCACGGGCACACAGCCCTCCCAGAGCTGCTGCGAGCTGGGTCTCTCTTTCCATGGGCTGCAGGGCTCCAAGGACAGGCTGCTCCAGCCTGGGAGCAGGGCCCCTCTCTCCACTGGCTCTGCCACTGGATCACAGCCTCCTCCAGGGATCCACTGCTCCAGCATGGGCACCTCCCCCAGGGGCTGTGGGTGGATCTCTGCATCCCTGTGGATCCCCAGGGGCTGCAGGGGCACAGCTGCCATGGTCTCACCAGGGCCTGCAGAGGAATCTCAGCTCTGGCCCCTGGAGCTCCTCCTTCTGCACTGACCTTGGTGTCTCCATGCTGTTTCCTTCACATGTTCTCACCTCCTCCTCTTCTCTGACTAAAAGAAAAAACCCGTGTCCCACTTTGTTTCGATTTTCTTCTTAAATCTGTTATCCCACAGGCATTACCAGCCTCTCTCATTGGCCCAGCCTTGGCCAGCAGCAGGTCCAGCTTCAGAGCCATCAGGGACTGGCTCTGCTGGACATGCTGGAAGCTTCCAGCAGCTTCCCACAGAAGCCACCTCTGTGGCCCCCCACCACTACCAAAAACCAGGCTGTGCAAAACCAATGCATGGAGTGAGATATTTCACTGGTTTGGCAGTGAGAACTGGGCATTTAAATTCATTAAAAAACCCTAAACCCCTTAGACTCTGGCACACTACTAGAAAAATATTATTTTGCTTATTGCTTCAGGCACTTTTCAGTGTGTGTCTGCAAAGAGGCCTGTACAGGTAACCTAGAGAAGGCAGTGTTTCTTTGTTTCTTTGTTCTTGGCACTTCTACAAATGTGGTTTGACCAAAAGCTGACTTATGTTTGGGGTTTTTTTTTCCCTTTCAAGGCTGGGTCAGTGGAGCAATGGTGTCCTGCAGCAGTGAACTGGGTGACAGTGCAGTGCCTGTGCTGGGAGCTGGTTCTTCCCTCCACTGAAGTAACATCAGAGATGAAAGGCACTGTCATAAAAGGCACAAATAATTTTTAATGAAGGTGTTACCTAATCCCAGGATTTCTCATAGCACAGCTGCTGCTTCAGAGCTGCCTTACTTCCCTTGGAGTCACCTTCCACTCACGAAATCTTGTACTGGATCACCCCTTTGCAAAATCCCCAAAGCCACCAGCCCTGGCATTCCCTGTCATGCCTTAAACACAAGCAGCAGTGAGTGCTCCTGGGGTTTTTAGGTTGCTGTGGCCTTCTGGCAGGTCTCCTGGCATCTACATTACTTCTAGACTATGGATTTGTCTGGAGCATCTTAAGTATCTGTTCCATGGTTGGAGGGACAGTTATTGCTAAGTACAATTTTTAAGAATTCCCTTTTTAAAAATTGAGAAATCACATGAAACTGGGAAGACCCATGATTTTAAAATTCATTACTTTTTCTCCTGACCATGGCAGAGACATGAACTCATATTTTCATGCTGCTGTGAGGCCCCATAAAATTCACAATTTGAATAGAAATGTTATTTTTTAGCTTCCTTCCCCTTTGAGGAAAGAGAGGTCATCCAACAATTCCCATTATTGGCTTGACCTCAGCCAGCCTGCTCAGCTGCATGTGCTAAACAAGTTGTACTGTGGTGCAGCAAGCCAAAAAAAAAGGTGGAAAATACACAAAGATGGTAATTTGGCACCTAGTAAGTTTTTATCAATGGGATTGAAGTTAATAATGGATAAATTAAGGGTTCTTACCACTTTTTATTTTGAGATAGATATGTGTCCATCTCAGTATTATATTTGAACAGGCTTTCTATAGTTTCTTTATGGTAATTATGCTGGTGAAGTAATTGAAATTGGAATGACTGAAATATAAATCATATATCTGAAATATTAATCATGTGAATATGGAGGCCTGATGACAGCCATCTCACCAGACTAATAACATAAGATCAAATGGTTTCCAGTCATTGCAGAAAATTTTACAGGTTCCCCTAACAGCCAGATTGCTTAAAGCATTACTCATTTTTCACTGTGAAAATGTTTGACCCTAATTGATGTCCACTGTGTGTTTCACTTGGTGATTCATAATGTAATTTAAAGGGAGAATCCTATAGCCATGACTTAACCAGGAGAGAAATCAAACGAGGAGAAGTCAGTGAATCCTTACTTTCTACCTCTCAGCCATTCCTAAGGCAGCAGTTTAAAACCAGTAGTGGGGATGCTGACTCTGCTCTTGTTTTTGGATGTGTCTCTTCAGCCCCTGGAGCTTTGGGTGGGGGGCTGTAAATCTGAATTATCACCAACATTTTGTTAATTACCCGAGACTTCATCTGCCTCCAAGCTGCTAATTGCAGGACCCTCATTGGCATCAGTGCTGAAAGCCTTAATTGTGTTTTTTAGTGTGCAAGTGGGGTTTGAGATACTTGTGCTTAATTGTTGGTTCAGCCTGCCTTGTTTCTGAGAAATGGTGATGGAGCAGCAGTGCTGGGCTGAGCTGCACAGAAACTCTGCTTTCCTCACAAATCTCCTGGGAACAACTGCAAGTTCCCCAACAGTGCTGCCCCTACGCAAAATCCTTAAGGCTGGAAAAGACCTTTAGGGTCATCAAGTCCAGACAGAGATAATTCTCATACATAGGTAATTCTCTTGTCATAACTGAACATCAGCTTTTGACCCATACACCAGTACAATTATTCCTTTTAAAATAAAATTATAGATGGCAGCCTAAAGGGGCTCCAGGAGAGCTGGAGAGGGACTTCGGACAAAGGCCTGGAGGGACAGGACACAGGGAATGGCTTCCCACTGCCAGAGGGCAGGGTTAGATGGGATATTGGGGAGAAATCCTTCCCTGTGAGGGTGGGCAGGCCCTGGCACAGGGTGCCCAGAGAAGCTGTGGCTGCCCCTGGATCCCTGGAAGTGTCCAAGGCCAGGCTGGATGGGGCTTGGAACACCCTGGGACAGTGGAAGGTGTCCCTGCCCATGGCAGGGGTGGCCCTGATGGTCCCTCCCAACCCAACCCTTCGGGAGTTCTGTGATAACAGTGGTGATCAAGCCATTTTTAGTTACATTTTCAGTTTAGTTTTTTTAACATTACCTGGCAAATCAATTAGCAGAAGCCCAGGCAGGAATAAAAACACCCATGCTGAGAGTGCACACTGGCTGTTTAATGTACATTTGATAACTTCAGTGTTTTGAAATATATTGAGTACTTCTGTGTTGTTTGCCAGGTTGCTGGTAGTTTTTGGTCTCCATCCAAGGAGTGAGATTTTGATTAATATATCTTAAAGAAGTATTTAGTATTGCTTATAGCAATATCTTAATCAGAGCAAGCAGTCTTCCTGTATATTTTCTCTTCATCTAAAGAAGGAAGTTAAAAAATAATAGATTTTCATTTTCTTAACTGAAGATAGCCCCAAATAAACTTTCAAACATGAAAGGGCAGGTGATTAAATCTTTGCCTTGGGTTAAAAAGCTAATAAAGAGATGGAGTGAGGTGACTTGGCAATACTGAACTACCAAGACTGATTTTTCCAAGTATGGTCCATGCCTTGGGTTTAGTTTCTGTTTCAACACTTACCAGGCTTTGCCTGATAGAAAGTTAGTAATGGATCTGCATGTCAGAGGTCTGGGGTTTCTACATGCTTTGGGGTTTTAAATATGGATAGGAAACCATTTGCTGTTTGTGTTGATAAGAAAAATTAGATTTTTGTGACAGAGTTGGGGCTGATCACAGCATGATCTGAATGGAGAGAGAGGCACTGATCTTTTGCCCAGAACTCTCCTCAGCCATCAGGATTTTGTCTAAAATGCAGGTTTTTGTAGGCAACTTCAGTCTCTTGGTAGAGCAAGCCTGGGCATTTATTGCCAAAGCCATGCTGGATATCAAGAGCTAGCAAATGAGACCTTGTCACTTCATGGATTTTTAGTTTCAAAGAGCCTTGTTTCTCTTGATTCTTTTCTTTGTGGCAGAACTTTGTGTAGTAGTTGAACTAATGGAAAAGTTGGCAAGTTGGAACATCTGCTGGTGAGGAAAGACTTGGGGCTTGATCCCCCAGTTCCCCTGCCCATAACCAAGAGACAAGATCAGACATAATTCCTCAGGAGCTAATAAAGGTTGCTATTTAAAGACTTTCCACACCAATCCCCAGCTTTAAATAGCTGCTTGTTCATTGCTCAGGGAGCACTGAGACCACCTCAATGTAGCAATTAGCTGAGCCCCACAGGTATGGAGCACAGTGGAAATCTCCTTGAGAAATTGGATTAGGTTAACACTGAATAGCATTTGCCTGGGGACACATTCAGAACCTCCTGAGTGGTTTCCAAAAGCCTTTTTTTTTTTGGTTGTTTGGTCAGGGCTTTTCCCCCAAAAGACATTTGATTTGATTTGATTTGAAATTATCCAACTTCTTTGTTGTCCTCTTTTCCTTCTTCTCCCAGCAGGAGGGAGAAGTGGTTCTGGGCCTCAGGAATCTCATGGGTAAGGTCTTACTGAACTCCCAGAGTTTCTAAAATTTGCCTTTATTGAAAAAAGGTATCTTTGGACTTAAAAAGTGTACAGGGAGGAATGTTTGGACTTGTTTTTCCTCATGATAGGATTTAATCTCTTTCCAAAAGAGGCCTTTAAGGAGTTGTTTGTGGTGGGTATTGGTTTGCTTGATAACGTTTCACTAAAGCAGAGGACAAACTTGGAGGGGAGGATTCAGCTTCCTCCTGAGGGACAGCTCTGGTCTCTGTTTCCTGTGACAGGGACAGGACCCAGGGAATGGCTGGAGCTGTGCCAGGGCAGGGTCAGGCTGAGCTCAGGGAAAGGTTCTTCCCCAGAGGGTGCTGGGCACTGCCCAGGCTCCCCAGGGAATGGGCACGGCCCCAAGGCTGCCAGAGCTCCAGGAGAGTTTGGACAACGCTCCCAGGGATGGACAGGGTAGGATTGTTGGGGTGTCTGGGCAGGGTTAGGGGTTGGACTGGATGATCCTGAGGATCCCTTCCAGCCCAGGATATTCTGTGATTCCATGTTTCAGTGCTGGAAAGACATGGGTGTTTTACCACAGCAGAGCAGGAGGGTTTTCATGATCCACCACAACCACAGAAATAACTTCCCCTGCTCTCCTGGGAAGCATCTAAGCCCTGGCCCCATTTGACACACAAAAAAACCCCTCATTGTATAGAAAACCCCTGCATACTTTAACTTGTTAGAAAGTGCATTTTTAGGGCTGCATTCTGTGCTCTCAGGAATGGCTATTTTCAGACACATCCGATGGGGTTTGCCAATGTTTCCTTTTCTCCCCCTGGTAATTCCTATCGGCTGCAGTTGCCATATCTCTGTTTCCAGTCGGGTTCTGCTGTGTAATTAAGGTGTCCTCATCCTGTGGTGACTCCCCAGAGCTGTGGTGGTGGCAGTGTTTCAGAACTGAGTGCTCCTTATGCTGTGTGCAGCACTGCAGTGCTGTGACTGATTTCCTCCATCACTCCCAAACCAGCAAAGGTGAAAAGGATCCAAAACCCACAGCAAACTGCTTGTTTTCATTGTTTTATGGGGTACTTGCTGCTGTGACACGAGCCAAAGCCATTAAAGGCTAGAAAGAGAGGAAGAAATAAAAGCTTTTAAAAACACTTACCACTGCCTGGCAGATGTTTGCATGTTCCCAATAAACTTGACTCAGTCCCTGTGCCATTCTGTTTGCTCAAGGCTTTTTCCCTCCCCTCCTAAAAACCTAGTGTTTCTTTTGGGGAGGTTGTTGGTATAATTTTATCATTCCTGTCATTGCATTTTCATAACTTAAAGAGCTGCATATCTTTCTGTCCTTGACCATGAGGGGATCTGTGGTTTCACACAATTCTACCAATTATTCCAGCCCAAGCTGGGGTTTTCCCTTGCCTGAGCTGTGTTCTGCTCCACAGTTGACACTCCAGATCCCTACGTGGAGCTGTTCATCCCCACTGCCCCTGACTGCAGGAAGAGAACCAAACATTTCAACAACAACATCAACCCTGTGTGGAATGAGACCTTCGAGTTCATTCTGGACCCCAACCTGGAGAACATTCTGGAGGTAAATCCCATGGCTGGGCTGGGGAGATGAAGAGTAAAATAACAGTGGCTTATACATGTGTGGCATCTGATGTCTCAAGATCATCCCTTTGTTTAAGATATTAAACCTGGGTTTGGCTGTGGTGCTAAGCAAGAGGTGTTGGATAAATTGAATTTTTCAAGGAGTAGCCTGAAGAGTCATTACAAGATATGCCTGTGAGTCATCTCTTGGACAGCTCCTGAGGGATAGTAGCTTGTTACTCCTCACATCAGCTGTGGAGTACTCCCTGCTTCCTACCCTGATTCAGCTCTTACAGACAGGGAATAGGTGGGGCTTACGTCAAGTGTCTGCCCATGGAGACAAAGCAAAAGGCTAGTTCTGCTGTGTCCTCCTTGCCTGGAGCCCACCCAGGGCTCTTCTGCACCCTCCATGTGCAGCCTTCTTGGCCAAGCCACTGTTCAGTCTCGGTGTGTTCAACCTCTCCAGGCTGTGCACAGGAGCTGGATGTTAGGTGTGTTTTCTCAGTGGGCATGACAAGGATTTAAGGTTAGCTCTGGTCCCTTGTGAGCTCTGTTCTTCATAGGGGATGGCCCTGTCACCTGCTGTCCTTTGACCCAAGCTTACAGAGTTCAGTCTAAACTGGCCAACTGGGACAGAGGCTGCAGCCTGCGAAGGGTTTCCTTGCGCTTGTGACCATCAGACCTTGGGTCTGAAAGGGAATTGTGCCTCCTAAAAGTTCCCTGTGTCTGTGGGGAAGGCTCTACAGTTTGAGCATTACACCCTTGGTCAGCTTGTTGGATCATGAAGAACTATCCCATGCATCCTGCACTAGAGACAAAAGGTATGAGGGAATTCACAGTGATTTCCTGGGCTTCAGTTCCTGCTTGTTCCTCTGGTGCCATTGCTGAGCCTCCTGGAGCAGAGCCTGGGCCCTGCTCTCAGCTCCCTTACACTTAGGCACCTTCCCTAGGAATGTTTGAATTTGTTGAGGACAAAATTTGGTTCAAGGGTTTGGAAAAGGATGAAATTACTACAGTCACAAACACAGCAAGATGGATTATAGGTAGAAATGTGTCTTTACAATAACTAAAGGCTGTTGCTGGTTCTGAGATAGTGCAATAAAATTCCCTGAAAATCTCCTGCAAAGAGTAGATGATAACATTTAATAATGGTTAATTGTGGACCTGGTAGTGTAGGCAAGAGCCTTTGGATTCTGTAGTGGAGTGCAGTGTCAGAAATACGTGAAGTCACCTTCCCACCTAAGCCCTCTGTGAATTCCAAAGCTCAGACTTCACAATCCTTGTGACTCCTTGGATTGTTTTAATCTGCATCTTTAACTCTATCCCAAGTGTAGCTTTCCCTCTGAAGTGTAAGCATCTCTTCAAAATCCCACTAAGAGGTTTTTGCTTTTGGTTTTAAGAGACAACACTCAGAGATTGCAGGAATGGGCATAAAGTTCTGCAAGGAAACAGAGCAATGTAAATACCATTAAAATAATGAGCTCTGTCTTAAAATAAAGAGAATTCATAATTTCAAAGAGTTTCTTGTGGCACAGGATGAAGAAAATTCTTTATTGCTGAGAAGAGGCTGATCCCAGATGTAGCAACTAATTATTCAAGTGATTGTATCTTGAGTCTTTTTGTTTTCTGCGAAAGATACAGTCCAAGCCATGAACATGTGATATTTTAGAAGATACAATGCCACGAAGTGGGGAAAAAACCTGTAAACCAAATGAGTCTGGAGATTTCGTTTAATAAAAACCGTGTAAATGATAATTTGACATTCTTTCTGAATATCTTACTTGAGGACTTGGAAAGCAGCCTCTGGGGAAAAAAGTCTGCTAAACATAGATCCATATGGATTAGAGCAAAAGCATGGAATGGTGTTCTGCCATATCCACATCTATCTTTGGATATTATCACATTTTGGAAAGGTCTCCGCTCCAACATGGAGGGTATGAGAAGAGACTTGAAGGTCTGGCTTGATACAGAGAGCAGCTTTGTGTAAACTGGAATGCTGCACACTTTGCCAAATCACTGCTGTAACAATCTTGGTCTGTAGAGTCAAGCCTGGGGTGTGTGGATTCCATTTTCTCTGAAAAGTTGCTGGATGGTTTTTTTGCCTATCACAGTTAGAACTATACAAGTTTCTCCACAGGGAAATTGTACTGACTGGAAATTTGAAGGTACTGTGCTTTATGTGTAGAATTTGAAGGCATTAGAAAGATGGTGAGATCTGCTGCCAGAAAGGTGCTGAGGTGAAAATCCCATTGTGAATAATCCTGTAGTTCAGTTTCTTGAAGTGCCACCTCCATTGTCCATGTGCTTATCCTGGTTTAAAAGAAATGTCAGTTAGCACTGGGCATTGATTGGGTTGAGTCAGACCCATTCTTTTTCCATATTTTTTTTTTTCACTTCAGGCATAGGCTTGATGGAATTAAAAAGAGATTTCTTGCAGTGGAATTGAATATCCAGATTTATCTTCCAGGTTACTCTCATGGATGCCAACTATGTTATGGACGAGACTCTTGGCACATCCACGTTTCCCATCTCTTCTCTGAAACTGGGAGAGAAGAAGGAGGTCCAGTTAACTTTCAATGATGTAAGTTGGACATTCATGACTTTGCCCTGGTCAGAAGTTTTCTGAGCATTCACTGTTGCCCATGGATAAACACAGAGCCTAAAGGCACTTTTAAGCCTTAATTATTTATCTTCTTACAGCCCTGCTGAGAGGAGAATTAAACAAAACAGTGCCACTGAATGCCTTGGTGTCCCTGCTGGAAGAATCCTCTTTAAAAGTCTAGTTTGGAACTTTCTCTGCCTAAAGCAGTTCCTTCCACACTCAGTGTAGTATAGTTTCATGGCCTGAGTTAGTGTGAGGTCACTCAGAGTTTGCTGGTCAGTGCATTGCCCCTCCTGCTGCTGCCTGTAGCTTCCAGAAAGCTGCAGGAATTCTTTAATTATTACATGTTTCACTTTCTGTAAGTGGCTTGTTGTAACACAGCCCTGGTTAACATGCAGTGATGCAGTAATTGGATTATTCCCTTTAAACACGTCTGCAAACCAGATGGAGTCTCTTGAACAGGGCTTGTCTGCCTGCACTTTAACTCCTGGAAACTGTTGTTAAATCTGGGTGGAATTGAGCTTGTTCTGCACATACTAAAATCTATAAATACCATATGCATTTCTGGTTTGGGCTGTAGTTTATTGTATGATCAGAGATCTTGATTTGTCACCACTCTGCTGTTTTCCATGTGATACAACTTTAAAAGCATAGTTACAGCAAATAACTGATTAAAGGCCTATTTGTTGGAAACCAGGGAGTTTCATATGTGAGGTTTAGCATTTAATTTGGCAAAGCCTTAGGGCAGTTGAAATTTTGATACCCTCCATTATTTTTCCTTTTTAAAATAACAGCATTTTTAAAAGTTTCTGCATATTTATTTCACTAAATGTTTCAGTAACTCTTGGGCTTCCAGAGCATGGGCTGAGAGCAGGTCCTGGTTCTGCCAGGCATGAGGTGGGGCAGTGAGAAAGAACTGATGAATACATTTTGGAAACACAGTTCACAAAGCTCATTCCATTAATACAAGCCCTTGCCTTGCTTGAACTTCTCATCAGTGTTCAGCAAAGCTTGGTAGGGAGTCAAAAAACAGTGCAAAAAAGGCAAATGCACTCTGAAATTTATGAGCAAATAGTTAAGGGGAGATGAAGTCAGGTTGAGCCCGATGTAGACAATGTATACATAGCATGTATTCCTGAAATGTCTGTGGCAGTCTGTATAAGGTATAGAAAATGCCATGATATCTCCCTGTTGGAATGCTTCCCTCCAAGGGTTTATTTCATGTGCATACATTTTTATAAGCATTGGATCACTGCATGGTTTCAGGAGTGCTTTCTAAATTAGTAATACCAGGTGGGGAATAATGTAATTGCTTCCCTGCCTTTGAAGTGCTTCCTCAGTGACTCTTCACTCTGTTTGTTCATGTCCTCCCTTTGTTGTTTCTCTGCCTGTTCTTTTTCCCCCCCACCTTGCTCATGCCCTGCCTCATTTGCAATTCCCGTTTCAGGAATTGGGTCTGCACGTGGGAGTCAGAGGCAGCTTTGCATCCCAGATCCTTCACTGCTGTCTGAGGGTCAAGCAGATGTTCAGGGGTGTTGTGGTCCATCCCTGGTGCTCACATGCCCCAAGTGAGGAGGAGAATCTGGTTTTAGGTAGAGGACAGTCTGAATCTGTCACTCCTCCAGGGCTGCACCAACAAGGCATTGCACAGAGATAGGGTGAAAATACCTCTCCATTCTGTCTTAGTTCCACAGCCAGTACTCCTGGATTGTACCTGACAGGGAATTGGTGCTTTAATCATAATTTTTTAACTTCTTGCCTGCAGGCAACCCTTTCAGTGCTCTGTGAAAGGCAGAGGAGGCCAGGGAGGCCATAGCTTGTGGCCAGGGAGTTCAGTGTGGTTGGCAAGTGAAGCCATTGTGCAGTGACATTTATTGCATTTTCCAGCAAGTTGTCAGTTCCTTCCTGATTGCTAATTAAGGCACATCTAGCTGTGGAGAGACACTTGGTGGCTGCTGTGGAACACAGAGTGATGATTCCCTCACACAGGTGGCACTTAGATGTGATCCCCTGCTTCTCCTGCCAGCCGTGAGTGGGTGAAGAGCATCAGATCCCCTCAGGACAGAGATGAGCTGCATGTCAGAAAGGGATTAGCAGTGCAAGAAAGGCAAGACAGGGGGATCTGAGGAATGAAAGTCAGCACTTAACCCACATTTCCCACTGTATTCAATGCTAGTGGGTTATTTTGGAATCACACTGTGTGCTTTAAAAAAATCCATAGAAAAGAATCTCATTCATATGTGCCAAAAATATCCTCCTTTTTTAAAAAAAAAAAGTGAAGAGGGAGGAAAGAAAGAAAGAAAAGTTCTGACAGTAGTAGTTGATGTTCCAAGTGTGTTTCTGGGTTTTCCCTCTCTAAGTGCTGTAACCATATTTAAATATTTCTTGTTTAGGTCACAGAAATGACTTTGGAATTGTCTCTGGAAGTATGGTGAGTATCTCATATTAAAAAAAAAAAGGGGTGAAAATATGTTAGCAGCAAAGGAATTTTTTTTATTTTAAACTGTTCATTAAAATTTTCATGGAATCACTGAATTAGAAGGGACCCACAAGGATCATCAAAGTCCAACTCCTGGCCCTGCACAGGACACCCCAAGATTCCCACCCTGTTGGGATTTTCTTAAAAACATGTGAGGTAGAGTGCAAAAATTCCTTGCTGTAGCATAGAAATACCAGGTACTGTAAAAGTGAGGAGATTTTACAACTTTGGTTTATTTTCATGTTGTAATTCTGTTATTGACCAAACACCCTTACTGGTACTAAGAGATGTGACCCTTCCAAATGTTTGCAGGAACGAGGCCATCCCATGTAGATCTCTCAGCCTGGTTTATGTGAAGGCCTTTCCTTCTCAAGGGCTTTGTTTCTAAAAAACCCACAGACCTCACTCAAGTGCAGCTTCATCCTCATATTTTACTTTCTCTGGGAACTTGGTCCCTCACATGAACTTTGAGCTGCTGTTACAGAGCTGCCCCTAAAATGTATTTAAATGTAAATACCACACAGTGAAGATTTAGGTGAAGATTTAGGGCCAGGAGTTCTCCATGTAAAAGCTAAGCAGGTGCCTACCTTTATTTGTCCATTTTTTTTCCCCTCTCTAGCTGTCTTTCTCCCTCATTCTTCACCTCTCCTGGTGAAAGACCATAAATCATATTGAGGCATAAGCAGAACAATACATTTCAAGTCTAAAAATTATTTCCTGAGAGCAAGGAATTTAAGGAGTCATTTTTTGTCTGTAACTATAAATAGGAGCACTGAGCACTGTAATAGTCAAATTATTTCCTGATTACTCCGGAGACTGACAAACATACCCCAGGGATAATTTCTGCTCATCATGATGTACTAGGAAAATGCATTTATGGGTGGTCCTTGAGGCCACCCTGAACCAGCCAGGCTTTGTACATTACAAGCATTTTGTATCTCTGACATTAAATAAACAGAAGATGCTTGGCTGTGTCTTCTTAGGCTTTGAAATGTAAAGGATCTTATCAAGTTCTGCTGCTATTCCCTGATATCCATGCAGATTGTGAATATCTTCATGGAACATTGCTTTTAGGGAGTCTTTTTCTCCCTTTTCTTAATCTTATTATTTTATTACATAATAGTTTGTTTTAAAAATCTGGGGAATTATTATCTGAGCCTAAATGGATCCATGTCACCAATCTGGGGAATTATTATCTGAGCCTAAGTGGATCCATTTCACCACTGTATGCTCTTCAACGGGTACCAGGGTGGATTTGTCCACTCCTCCTCTCTGCTGTCTGTGGGAAGTGGCAGCTGAAGTTGTACCTTGATTTAAGTACAGCGCTGAGCTCCTTACACAGCCTTGTGTATGTCATTTTTTAATCCCAGAGTGTGGAGAAAAATACAGAGTAAAGGGCTTAGGTTTTCCCGTGGTGTGCCAGTATGATCTGTGTTGTAGATTTATAATTGTGTGTGAGTGGAGAACTCTCTTGCTGTATTTAATTATTTGCTTCTAATGAGTTCTATATAAAATTGTACTTTGCTTCCATCACTCCAGAGCTGATGGATGGTGTCACGTGAAAAATACAATTTCATTTCATCTTGTGTCAGTGGGTGAGGATTTTCTGCTCGTTTCCCACGGTGATGTCTGTGATCCTGTTTGGAATTGAGCCTCTTGTGACAGCCTGTCCCTTTTCCACCCAGCTCCTCCACGGACCTGCGGTTCAGCATGGCCCTGTGCGACGAGGAGAAGAGGTTCCGGCAGCAGCGCAGGGACAACATCATGCACAGCATCAAATCTTTCCTCGGGGACAGCAGCCACAACCTGACCACTTCCCGTGATGTAAGTTTGGAGAGTTCCCATCAGGATTAGCATCCCCTCTGGAATCCTTCATTTGCCTGTGAAAGGAAAGAATGAGGCGTGCGAGGTGGAAGGGTTTGATGTAGAAAGATTATAGATTACAAAAATTCTTTTCCTCTATGAACATACAATATTTAGCCTGGAGAGTAATTTTTCTTGGCTCTAAATTTATAAATTAAAGTTTATGACCGGGGGAAACTATAAAGGGAGAGATTTAGATTAGATGTTAGGAAGAAATTGTTCCCTGTGAGGGTGGGCAGGCCCTGGCACAGGGTGCCCAGAGAAGCTGTGGCTGCCCCTGGATCCCTGGAAGTGTCCAAGGCCAGGTTGGACAGGGCTTGGAGCAGCCTGGGCTAGTGGAAAGTGTCCCTGGGGTGGCAGTGGATCAGCTTTCATGTCCCTTCCAACCAAATCATTCTGGGGTTCTGTGATTCATTGGCCCCTTAAACAATCTGCTCCAATTTTTCCCTGTTTGAATCCCAGGCTTTGTTAAGGTGTTGGCTCTGAGGGGAGATTGCCATCTGAAAAGTGCCTCAGGGTGTGTGAAATACCTGCTGAATCCTGCAGTGGCTCTGGGCACTCACCCAGCACAGAATATGCCCCTGCATGCCCAGTACCCATCCTGTGCTCTGTGACCTTCATCTCTGAAAGACTAGGCAGGAAATGAGCTGGTTTAAATTTAGAGTCGGCTTGGAAATTAGTTTATTTCTTTCCTTCCTTCTTTTCCTTGAGCCAGTTTTACTGGATTAGGGTTGTGAAGTGTGATTTCTTTGAAACATGAGGAACTGCAGCTTTGCTTGACTTGCTTTGATCCAAGCCAAGGGGAAGGGAAGGCAGCAGATCCCAGGGGGCTGATGGTGGCTTGGGTCATATCACAGAATCAGGGAATGGCTTGGCTGGGAAGGGACTGTAAGGATCATGCAGTTCCACCCCCTGCCATGGGCAGGGACACCTTCCACTGTCCCCAGGTTGCTCCAAGTCTTGTTCAACCTGGCCTTGGACACTTCCAGGGATCCAGGGGCAGCCACAGCTTCTCTGGGCACCCTGTGCCAGGGCCTCACACCACAGTGAGGAAGGGGCCCAGAACCTACTGAGCTCTTCAGTGATTTGGTAAAACACTGCATTATTTAGAGTTAATTAAGAATCCACTTGGTGCAGGTCTACTTATTTTGGTGTAGCTTTTCCATCCTCTTCCTTCCTTGCCCATTCCCTCTCCTGTGCTGCTTCCAGAATTGTGACAGGAGCACTTTGTGTCTGTGGGGGTGTCAAGCAATGAACAGAGTCCATGAATTAATCTGGGGTGATTCCTTCATTGGCATTGATTCCTTTTGGCATTTTTAGTGTAGGGAGAATGTGACAGTCTTTTGCAACCAGCACTGAGGAATATCTTTTACATTTCCATTAAGTTTTGAGCAGGTGGTAAATGTTTCATTGTTATGTACTTTTGAACTCTGTCTTGCTTCGTGAATGTTCTTCTGTGAACTTTCTGAGGAACATGAAAGAATTTAACAAGTATTGTACATATTTTAATTGGACTGAGATAAATTGTGTGTATTGCAAAGGAATATTCTCAAGTTTTCTTAATTTTCAGTTCATTTATTTTAATCTTAACACATGCAGATCTTATCAGAATAGGAATCTGTCAGTGGGACATTGGTGTGACCTAGAGCAGAATAGGATCTTCCTCAGAAAGGATGTGGATATTCTGCCAAGCATCAGTTGTAACTGGAGTGATACTCAGTGCCTCAGATCTCAGTTCTATGCAGTTGGTATCTGTGCATGAATTATTACAAAGGATGGCTGAGATCTCTTATTCTTTGTGTCATCATCTTCCCTTGGTATTCCTCACTGACTCCAGTACTGAAATTTTATCAGTTAGATTACATCTTCCCAGACAGTAACTGTAGGTATCCTCCCATTTCTCATATGCCAAATGTGTATTTCTAAGCTTGCAGAACTTTTATTTGTTTCTAGCAGTGAAAAAACCCTTTTTGTTCAAATTAAACTGTAGTTTTACTTTTATTGCTACAGATGGAAGATAGCAGAAGGATTTATGGGATGTTTGATGTCTTAACATGAAGTGGGGAGACATTGAGTAGTCTTAGCTGTCTGTGGGCCTTGTTTAATCTTGGACAAATCACATACTCAAAATTCACCTAAGTTGCTTAATCTGGGAGTAGCTTGTGTTTTGCAGGGATGCTGAGAGACTTTAATACCTCTGAATTCATTATACATGTCTGGATGGGGAAGTAAGTCGTTCCAAATTTCCTAACTTAATCCTGAGGCACATTCTGGAAACACAGAGGTAGAGATTTCTCGTACTTCTGTTATTGCTCAGTTTTTTGTTTTAATTTTTGCTGCTTTGAGCAATTTTCTAAAAATACCATAATCTTCCAAAGAAAGCATATAGTTCTCTATTACTGGATTTGCAGAACAATTTTTTAATAATCATTTGTGTGCCCTATGGCATTCTTTTTCCACCACAGGTATTCAGATTTTGTGCACTGTGTTTCCAGGGCATTTGGATAAAGACATCTGCACTACTCATTCCCAATACAAGATTTAGTATGGTTTAGCCTTTTCTTCCCTGATTACTGGAAGATATGATTAAGAACCTTTTTGTTTGAGTGAACTCATGTGTTGGTGGTTCTGTACAAAGGATTTAGGGTTCAGCAGAGGAGTGTGCAGCCCTTGGTATCCTCTTTTCTCTGTTCTTCATCAGGACATGGTTTCTTGGTTCTTGGCTTTGGGTGCTCAGGCTGCAGCTCCTTCCCCCCCTCCTGCCTCTGCCCTATTCATCCCATAGAGCAACTTTCAGGATGGGTGTACTTCATTTCAGTTTTTACTGTTCTGTGCCCTTAAACACGTCAGAAACTGAATTGGAGCTAAAAAGCTGGTTTAACAAACCTGCCTGCTTCCTCTGCAGAGCAGGAGAGGACTACCTGCCTCACTTGGTTTATGCTGCAGCTCAACTTCTGTTGAAAGAAATGAGCAGAAATGTGCAGTAGGTGCTACTCTTCAGTTATTTTTTGTCATTTAAAAATAATTTTAAAGCTTTATTTGTTTACTGTGCAGTGCCCATGGGTGCTGGGGAGGCTCAGCCTGGAGAAAATGAGGCTCAGGGGGGACCTTCTGGCTCTGCACAACTCCCTGACAGGAGGGGACAGCCGGGGGGGTCAGGCTCTGCTCCCAGGGAACAGGGACAGGAGGAGAGGGAATGGCCTCAGGCTGGGCCAGGGGAGGCTCAGGTTGGATATTAGGGAAAATTTCTTCATGAAAAGGGCTGTAAAGCATTGGAAGGGGCTGCCCATGGCAGTGGTGGAATCATCATCCCTGGAGATGTTAAAAAATGCGTGGATGTGGCACTTGGGGACAAGGTTTAGTGGTGAACACGGTGGTGGTGCTGGGCTGATGGTAGGTCTTGATGATCTTGGAGGTCTTTTCCAACCTGAATGATTTTGTGATTCCATAATCCACCTTGCCCCTGCTGTATCCACCCTTCCCAGTGCAGGAATCTGGGATGCCCAGTGTGCCTGTGGATCCAGGAAGCATTTGCAGTCAGGATGTTGGTGACTCTCCTGGGCATTCCCAGCCCGTCTCCATAGCGGATTCCTCTGCCTCCTGAGGGACACTCCCATTTTCCCTGGTGCCTGTGCACTGATGAGTGGAGCAGTGGTGCCCTGGCAGTGTTCTCACATACCTTCTCCAGGCTTGCACCTGCAGGTGACATCTCCATCCTGTTGGGATGTGTCTGCTCAGGCTGAGTGGGCAGTGCTCCTGAGGAGCTTTCAGAGCCTCCCCACGTTATTAAAGGAGTGATTACTGACATGGCTCTTCCTTCAAAGCAGCTGCTCCGTTATTGGGGTGTTGGCTTAACAAAACATATCCCAAATCCTTCCCTGGGCTGTGTCATTTTTGGGATAGATCCCTATCCCTGGAGCTGCACGATGAATGCGGGGGCAGGGAATACCTGTGGTTTCTATTACTAAAGCTGAACACTTATGAAGGAGGTAACAAAACAATCTCATTGCATCAAGAATAAGCAGTTTTGGGGAGTGGAAGCCTCAAGAAACATCTTGAGTGCCTTGGTCATTGTTCATAGGCATTTCCTTGTGACAGTCAGTCCTCAGGGGAGTTTCATGGCTTGGAGCATGGAGTCTGCAGAAAGAACAGGACTCTGTCGTCACATGGATCCTTTCCTTGTCACTAATCCCATCTATTGGCACCTGAAATTGCCTTTCAGGGAGATTTTTGACAGGTTAGCAGTTTGATCAGATAGGGGCCTTCTGCACAGCTGTGCGATTCTTTTTATGCTCAGTAACAACCAAGAGGTGGTTCCTTTGTCACCACTGAACAGTGGAAAATCCTCCTGGGTTTTGGAAACTGGCAACCAGATGAGCCCTTCACTTAGACCAAAACATATGATGGTGGGAGCAAATGAATTTTTATTTTATTTTGTCTTCTTTTTAGATACCTGGGGAAGCTGTGCAGTTGAGGGGAACAACCTGGATGTCAGGGCTGGGCAGTAAGAAGGAGAAAAGTGTAGAATGAAGCCCTGTGGACACACTTTTAACCTGGTGCCACAATAAACATGTCAGGTTCTGCTCACTCCTCTCTTGGTGGCTGAGTAGTTGTCCAGATCCCCATGAATTCCCATTACCTCTCTGGCTGTTTTTGCAAAGTGGTGGTAAAATTGAAACTGTCTTCATGCTATGTAGTAATACTGGATGTTTTTGTTATACAACTTGTTTTTAAACTCCCAGTCAAAATATTATTTGTCTCTGTTCTGTTTCTAATTAGTAAATTTTACTGCCTTTGGCTCTGTCATAATGATATGAATTGGATTAAAGCTGGTGTTTAGGTTTCTTTAAAAATCTCTGTAGTCTTGTAACTGAGTAGTTCATTTAATAACTAAATTTAATATCTCCTCTATTTTGGATCATGGATAAGAATGTTTAGAAATCTTGCCACAAGTGGTGACTTCTTCAAATCAATTCTAATTCTCCTCGAGGTGTCCAGGGGTTGGGCTGGGTGCTCCCAGGGTGTGTCCCTTGTCACTGATGTGGTTGTGTTGCTCTCCTCCCTGCAGGTGCCGGTGATCGCTGTGCTGGGCTCGGGAGGGGGGTTCCGGGCCATGGTGGGCTTTGCTGGAGTCATGAAAGCACTCTATGAGTCAGGAGTCCTGGACTGTGCCACCTATATTGCTGGGCTCTCTGGATCCACCTGGTAAGGCCTTCCTCTTGGCTGTCCTCAGCTTCCCTGCAGCAAGTTCTGAAGGAATTGTCACGAGAGCTGACTTATTTCTATGGTTATAATTCACAGCACATTATACACATCCCAGTCTGCTGGGGGAGGTGTTTTGGATGTCCCAAAGGGCAAGGACAGCTCAGGCTAATTTTGGGAGTCTGCCTCATTATTTCTAATTCACTTTATAAATTATGTATCTGTCTAATTAATTCTAGTTTACTTCGCCAACATGCACCAGTTTCGTGCCTTCTGTCTTTGGTGGCTAAACATGCCTTGAGAGCAGGAATGGATGGAAAGAGGTGCCACACATAGGCACCCATATTTCTTTATCAACACCCATGTGTGTTTTATTTTCCTGATGAAAAATGAAAAACCAAAAAAAATCCCTTGTGATTTGAAGCTGATGACTCAATCAACCCAAAATGTGTTGAATGCTTTGGGAGGGCTTTTAGAGCTCCTCAAAATCACTGAAAGATCTTTTGCTCCATTTTACACCCAGTGTAAAATCCTGGTGGATTTACTGGGAATGTCTGAGGCCTGGCTGCCACCCTGCAGGGCATCCCTGTGCCTGGAGTAAGGGATGTGTACCAAACTGTGGATTACCCACTTCTCAGTCCCACTGGCACTGTTTAATTTAGACAATACATCAGGTTTTAAAATAGTTCATTTAGCCTTGAGGAGCAGGCACACGTATTGATGGGGGAGAGCTTATTGTTATCTTCAGTTCCTGATAGTAGCTGTGAAGAAAACAAATATTTTTGGAGATGCCCAGAGAAAGGACAAGGAGTAATTGGATTAACTCTTAGGGAAACTATGTTGCAGTGAGAGTGGCCAAGCACTGGAATGTGTTGAGCCATCCTCACCTGAGCAGGCTGGCGACGGTGTCATCCTCAGTCTGACTCAGGCAGTGCTCATGTGAAAGCTGAGCTTGGCTGAGCACAGCCCTGAGCAGCCTCATCTGACTTAGGCTGGCTCTGCATTGAGCAGGAGGCTGGAGCAGAGACCTCGAGGGTCCTTTCAGACTCGGGGATGAGATTATACAAATGTCTCAATACTTTGAGAGAAAAAGACTTGTTGTAATATAAACGAGCGGGGAATCTGCCTGGGATGAGTTTTATCACCTGGTTTAGCTCTAAGGAAGCACATGATTCCACACTCTAAGCCAGAGTTGACTATTGAAGGAGGTAATGATCAGTTCTACTCCTTGTATGGGTTTTTATTTGTCAATTATTTTTCATTGTGTGAAGCTTGCTTCCCCCCTTCCAGACTAGAAGGAAGCTTTCAGAATGCCAGGAGGTTTTGAAATGCCAGAAGTGTCTGTGAACTAGAGTAAATTTCCCCTTTAGATTGGACTATAAAAGGTGGGGACTTGTGTTTTCTATCACTGGTGGTGGGGGCAGATTTATCACTGTCCATTGGGAGAGATGGATGGACTTCTGTCAGAGCTGTGAAAAGCAGAAGGTGGATGAAGAGCAGTGGAATAGTGCAATGTGGTGTTAAAACATTCCCTGTGTTTCTAGGGAAGGGTTTGCAATCCCTGCACAAAACAGATGTCACTCTGCTGGCTATGAGGTTGTTTTTGGGGAAAACCCAGGGGTGCATGCATAGTTGATCTAATGTAAACCTATAAAATCTGAGTTAAAGTAGGGAGATTATCTGAACTGCTCCAGTCAGAAACAGATTGGAGGCAGTTGTGTTTGAACAAATTTGCCTTTGCTCTCTGATGTCATCCTTCAGTCTTTCCTTGCCTGATGAATAAATAAATTGCCACTTTGGCACTCCCTTCCTTTTCTTTCTTTTCTATGCAGTCTGTCACTTGGGAATAATTCTCTTTTCTTTTTTTCCTGAAGGGTGGAGAATTCTTATCCTGGTGGGAGAGGCAGGTTTTTGCTTGTCCCCTCAGCTGCTTTCCTAACCTCGGAGCAATGCTTTTCTGCCATCTTGCTTCAACCTTGTGCTGACTTCTCCAGCTGCATTCCCCTTTTCCCTGCACCCAGGAGCTGATGTGGAGCCTGTGGATCGAGTCCTGGCAGCCCATGTGGGACAGGGTTGGTTGTGCTGTCACAGAAATGGCTCAGAGCTGTGCCTGGAGTAAGGGATGTGTACCTGAGCCAGGTCACTGGGTAAATAATAGTAAATGAGCCTCTCACAGATTAGAAGGGCTTGTCTTGGTGTGGCCTAACCCAACCAAGTGGAAGCCAGGGCTGCCTGCACATGTGTCTGAGCTTTGTTTGCAGTGAAACTAAACTTGCTTCTCAGTGACAAACTCATTATTTGCCTCTTCCACATCCTCACAGAACTAACACTCTGCACAGGTTGTAGTTACTGTGCTTCAGTTTATTATGGAAGCATCATATCCTGAAAAGTGGAGCCGTATCCAGGCCAGAAACCCCTGTGCCCTGGGCTGAGTCCCCAGCGTGGGTGGCAGGAATGGGATTGGGATTCTGCTCCTGTGCTCAGGTGAGACCCCACCTGCAGAGCTGCCCCAGCCCTGGGGCCCAGCACAGGATGGAGCTGGAGCTGCTGGAGAGAGCCCAGGGGAGGCACCAGGATGAGCAGAGGGATGGAGCAGCTCTGCTGGGAGGAAAGGCTGGGAGAGCTGGGATTGTTCAGCTTGGAGAAGAGCAACTTTGGGGTGACCTCACTGTGGCCTTCCAGTGCCTGAAGGAGCTGACAGGAAACACGAAGAGAGACAATTTCCAGGGGATGGTCTGACAGGACAAGGGGGAATGGCTTCCCACTGCCAGAGAGTAGGTTTAGGTGGGATATTGGGAAGAAATACTTTCCTTTGAGGGTGGGGAGGCCCAGAGAAGCTGTGGCTGCCCCTGGATCCCTGGAAGTGTCCAAGGCCAGGTTGGATGGGGCTTGAAGCAACCTGGGCTAGTGGAAGGTGTCCCTGCCCGTGGCAGGGGCTGGCTCTAGAGGGGCTTTAAGGTCTCTTCCAACCCAAACCATTCTGATATTCTGTGATACACTGAGATATTTTAGGAATTTTTCAGTAGTGATAAGGAACTGGAGGGCAGAGAGGTGCCTCTTACAGGGAGAGAACTGCATGTGTCCTTCTAGGACCTCCAGTCTGCCAAACAGCTGTGCTAACTGAAGGAGCTCCTTTCAGCTTAGGATGTTCTCTGTTATCCCTTAAACAGAAAAATGAGGACTCTTTAATCATTTACTTCATATACATTATGGAAAATGCAGTGTTGACTGTTTGATCCTATTCTTATATTTAGAACAAATTGCTCAGCTTTCCATGCTTTGAGAAAAAGGAAATGACAATTTCCTGTATAAATGGAGAGTTAATTAACCTGATTTAATCGCTAATGTATCAACTCATTCACGAGCTATTCGTAGCTTCCAGGCAGCTGCCACTGCAGCAGGTTTGGTGCTCACAGATGTGATGTTTGCTGTTTGATGTTTGCCATTGCAGGTATATGTCAACTCTGTATTCCCACCCGGATTTCCCAGCCAAGGGCCCAAAGGAGATCAACGAGGAGCTGATGAACTCGGTGAGCCACAACCCCCTGCTGCTGCTCACCCCTCAGAAGGTCAAGCGCTACATCGAGGCTCTGTGGAACAAGAAGAGCTCAGGGCAGCCTGTCACCTTCACAGACATCTTTGGGATGCTCATAGGGGAAACGCTGATCCATGACGTGAGTGCTTGCTTTTGGTGCTGTTAAAGCTGTCAGACTCTTATATAATTCCCACTGTTGCTTTTTTTTTTTTTTTAAATTACCTTAGTGACATTTAATAAAGGGTGCACATTTCGCTGTAAGAAACAGCATTTGCTTAAAAAAGTACTGATTTCAATGTGAAGGATCCCCTTGGTTTTTTTGAAAATAAGACAACAGGAGAGCTTCATACTGTTATATTCCATAATTGAAAATTCCTAATTGGCTGATTCAGGCACAAAGCCTTCCAGTTCAAATGAGTCAGGTGAGCAGCAGCCGGACTTGATCTTTTGGCAAGATTGAAATGTGTCAATAGATTTTTGCAGATGTGTTTTATACACTTCTATCCCTCACGAGTGTACACTGGTAGTGGGCTTTAAACAATATAAAACACTGAAAAAGAGGCAACACAGCATTTAGTGGCAGATGTGTAGAATTCTGATGCTGAAGGGCTGTTAATGATTGTGTGAAGTTGGTTAGAAGCCCCTGTTTACCAAGGGATGAAAAAAATGCACAGATGTTTAATTTAAATCAGAACCTGACACATCAATGAAAAACTTTTCTTATCAAATTTCATTGACAGGAGGATTCTCCCAGATCTTTATATAGAATACAGATATCTGATGTTTATTTTTTATATATATATGTGTGTATATACATATATCAGCAGGCCTTTCCAGGATGTGTTTGGGACTGATGTCTTTCTTTCCCTGCAGAGGATGGACACCAGTCTGAGCAATATGAAAGAGAAGGTCAATAATGGCCAGTGTGCTCTGCCGCTCTTCACCTGTCTGCACGTCAAACCAGATGTCTCAGAGCTGATGTTTGCAGGTGTGTTCCCAATCTGTGTTGAGTCACTTGTGGCATGGAGAGAGGTGTGTGGCTGATTAAAAAACCCTGGTTTTTTTTTTAATGCACCCGAGACTAATTGCATCTGACTTCTGGGAATCTGACAGAGGGATAAGAAGTTACTCAGGGATAGGTGATCACATATTCAGGTAGGAGTGCCAAGCCAAAGAGAAGCCTGGTGACTTCAACAGGGAAAAGATGTTTAAATTAGTGTATCAAACAGGGAAAGGAAAATGTCCTCAGTCACCTTCTCTTTCAGAGAAGAGTGACATCAACAGTTATGATCAATGATCTTAGAGGTCTTTACCAACTCTAATGATTCTGTGATTAAAACTGGACAAACAAATCAGACATCATGTCTCTTTTTCACTTCTTGCCCAGTGTGAAGTGCTGTTGGTAACACAAAAAGCCTCTTTTACTTGTATTTATTCTAGAGGTTTTAATCCCCTTTGGTAACTTCAGTTGAAAGTGGGTCCAGTTGTGGAAGATGCTACACTAAGATAAGGATGTGTGCATCTGTATATAGTTATATACAAGACTGGAGAGGGAAGTGCCAAGTGGTTTGCTTCAGGTTTATACATCACTGTATTTCCTAAAATAGTTAATTTGGAGAAGTGGCTGTCAAAGCTTTGGTTGGAAATGAAAATGGGGAATTGTAAATTAGTCTTAATATTTAATGAGAAAATGTGTCTTTAACTTGGCTGCTTAGCAAACTGATACCTTTTTGTTTGAAAATAGGAGTATTTTGGGTTTTAGATGAACTTCTGTTTTGCAATAGATTTTATTTGGATTACTGTTTTAAAATCAAAATGATCTTTTGTTAATCATTTTTTTCTCTAAGCAAGATCAGAAGCACTTGGAGGCTTTACTTTGCTCTATGAAAAGGTATTCAGCCTTTTGAGGCTGACATCTCTGTCATTTCAGAGGGTGCTAGATCTTGATTGCTTCTTACTTTAAGCTCTTTTCCTCCTTTTAGCTGTTCCTGATGGGAGGGCAGTAATAAATTTTGAACAGAAATATTTACACTTCCTAATTTACATTGATTCTAAGGCAGAAGTTTTATTTCCCTGAGCAGGCTTTGTGCTTTGAGAAATCTCCTTCAGTGTAAATGCAAGCTGGAGGTGGACTAACACAAAATTAATTCTAGTTCTCAGTTCAGCTTTATTGTCACCCTGGTTCTGAATATGTATCTGCCAATTCATGTTTATACAGCTAAAAGGAAATATGAAATTCCTGGACTGGGTCGTCAAAGGGATTTCCTTCTGTTCCAGTGAACGTGAAAATTTGTGGGTGATTTATTTGGAAAATAGGATGTTGTATTTGACTTAGCTCAGATAAGAATTACCCTGTGAAATGAAACTCCCAGCAGTCATGATTAAAACTTTCCTTCTCAGGACAAGTGTTCACCTTCTGCTCCACATGTCAGCAGGAATATCCTGAGGGTGGAGGGCATTCCATGACATGTGGGGATATTTCAAAGCTGTCTCTTTTGCCTTTCTTTTTGGAATTACTTCTGATCTATTTCCAGTCAAATCAATCCCTGCTAAAAATACGGAAGGTGAAATAGAGTAATGGGTGAAATACTAAAAAGGGAAGATGTGATTTGTTTGTTATTTGTTCCCTTTTTGAACTGAATTCTCTGATGGAAGCAACCCCATTGGTATCAAAAAAAGTGTTTCCAAGATCCATTTTCAAAAAAGCCTGCATCAATAGAATGCAAATCACTTCTGGTATTTTCTGCTAAGATCAGAAAACGCATTTGAACATTTTATTCCATATTTTTTTTGAGCTCTCTGTTCAATAAAATGGATTTTTAAAGAGATCTTTGGCAATGTTTGAATTGATAAGTTTATCAGCTGCCTCTCAGCTTTGTCTTTTGACATTGGATTTCCCTCAAAACTTTAAATTTGGGTAGAATCCAGATGCCTCTGCTAGAATATTTCACAACCCTTGGGATATTCAGTGATTGGTTTTGTGCCACCTCTGTCACTGCTCTCCATATTTTTGGTGGAATTGCAGCAAAGGAAAAGCAGCTTGGAACTGAGACCCACATGTGGCAGGGAACCATGCTGAACCAGGGGATGAAAACCAGATGTCACTGTGTTCCTCATTTGTGATCTCTCCTTTTATACCTCTGGTTTTCCAACCTCATTCTTTTCACCAAAGTTTATTGTGATAAGAGAGAATGAGGATTCTTTTCGTGCTGAGACATCACTGACCTTTATTTGATATTCCTAATGGTTATCAGGCTTCCCATTTCACTAAAACTTCTTTGCTTGGTTCATTCCTGTGTTTTCCTCCTCTGTTTCTATTCAGGCTGAGGTTTCTGACTGAGCAGTTTTGTTTCTGACTTTGCAGACTGGGTGGAATTCAGTCCATACGAAATTGGAATGGCCAAGTATGGCACTTTCATGTCTCCTGATTTGTTTGGAAGCAAGTTTTTTATGGGGACAGTGGTGAAGAAATATGCTGAAAATCCCTTGCATTTCCTGATGGGTGAGTATGTAACAGAAAGAGGATAAGAAATAAAAGTAATTTCAGTAGTTCATGGACTTTTAAATGCAGTCACACAAAGTGTGAGATGGGAAGTGGAGCTCTCAGTTTGTTGGAAGACATTCATTTGAAAGATTTCACAGCTATGGATTGGCATTGTTGATTTGTTTCTTATTTCCATGGGTTTTTGTTCTGATTTGGATATCTGAGCTTATGACTTGCCCTGCTCCAAACTCAGAGGTGTGTTGAGAGAGCAACCAACTGCTTAAATAGTGCTTATTAAGATATGTAGAGTTTATTTTCCTTCTGCCAAGCACCATTCATTGTTTATTTTTTCTCTTTCAGGTGTCTGGGGCAATGCATTTTCAATATTATTTAACAGAGTCCTTGGTGTCTCCAATTCTCAGAATAGAGGGCCCACCATGGAAGAAGAATTAGGTACTATTAGTAAATAATTCCACTATGCAGGGCAATTACTAGCAAGATTCTCCCTCTGTGGAAGGTTGGCACTGCTTGTAGTCATTTAAGAATGTGGAATTACCTTTAGTTGCTGGCACTGCTGGATGCTGCTGAGGTGGAGAAAGAGCGTTGGGAATGTTCTTTCCTTTCTTTCATTTTTGTTTCTGGTCAGTCAGAGCTGCTGAAAGTCACATGCATCTATTCAGCTCTTTTTTGGTAGTTAATAGAATCCTCTCTTTATGTTGTTGTGTGATTTTTGGAGAGCAGAAGCTGACAAGTATTTGATAGTTACTTGTGTAGTCTCTTGGGTTGTGTTATTAGAGGGTTTAGCAAAATGCAGCTAAATTTTCTCATCTCAGGGTTGTTAAATTGCTCCATTCTAACCACAGCCTGTTGGTATCTGGTCCTTTACTTGCAAATTGAGTGGTTTTGCTTTCAGTGCTGGCACACAAATAGCAAGATGACTGTAAAGGAAGAGTTGTGGTGTGGTTTGGATGGACTTTATCGAGTTTTATCTGAGAATGTAGTTAATGATAAAAGGTTTTTTACACTACTGTTTCCTGTTGAGAAAACAGCATTACAGGAGAAGATCTGACCAATAAATAAATTGTCCTAGACAGCCAGATCTTTCTGAAGAGCAATAAGAGAAAATGTAGATTGAGGTAGTTTTTAAATAATATCCTCTGTCTGCCTCCTAATGGATGGAATGCAGCTGTTTGATAATCTCTTCTTTATGGATGAGAATGAGACCTCAGGTTCCTATTTCTGATAGCACTCGTGAGTGTTAACACCTCCTCATGGAGGATCCCTGTCAATAAATGTGATCATGGAAAAGTTTGCTTTTGAAAGATAGTGAGACACAGAATGTTATCTGTCATCTGTGACTCATTTCACATACCATTTAAAAAATATTCTTCGAAGTGGGATCAGATGTGAAAATATTCATGTGACTCGCACCACAGTCTGGACCAGAGCTGGAGATGTCCCAGTGCCACTTTGGCACCACAGTAACATTTTCCTAGTTCAGTAGGAGCTACTGAGAGGACAGAAGCTAAACATTTTACATTTTAATGAAGGTGAATAAAGTGTGTCAGGTATGTGGTGCAGAGGGGAGTCGGAGGTACTGCTTTAGGGTTATGTTTTCTTTTCCAGCCCAAAAATTGCAGGCTAAATCCGATACCTGCTGCTCACATTCTAATGTCCACAGCAGACCCAGTCTCTTCAGCTGTATTTTCTATTACAAAGACTATGAGAATTTTATGACTCAGATTGTTTTAAAGTTCTTAACTGTTCTGCCAGTTAAACCCCAGCAGTTTAAAGGAATTTGTATTTCTTTCAACAGAAAATATTAGGCTAAAGCACCTTGTGAGCAATGATAGCTCAGACAGTGAAGATGAGTCACAGCATCCAAAAGGTAAGGAAATGCTCAGATTTCATTTCAGCGTTTCCTTTTTTCATCACCTTTTGTGTGGCTCAGCAAAATAGAGAACAAGAGACCCCAGGAGGTTCTGGGCTTCACTTCATGTCTCCTGCTCAAGCTGATCGTCAGGTGATTCTCTCTCACACATCTGGAATTCCACATACACCCAAAAATGTGGCTTGCTGGGCCAGAGCTCTCCAGAAGTGTGTTTCCAGCAAGCTGCTGGGCTCAGAGGCACCTTGGAATTGCTGCCAGCCCCCTAAACCAACACTATCCATTGTTTTCAGGGGTTTCTGAGATCAAATATTTACCTGAGAATGGTTTCATATGTGTTTCCAGCATTCACAGCTGTCTTCTGGCACCTTTACAAATGACATCTGATAAGGAAATTCCTCATGCATGGCACAGTGTTTGTAACAATGCCCAAATCCAGGTGCCCAGAAGAGGCACAACCACAAAGGGAATGTTGGGCAGTGGGAAGAAAAGATTCTATTGACAATTATCTCTAAGAACCTAAAGCACCTGGAGATTTCTGGTGTCTTAGTCAGCTTTCTGTATTTGATGATATTTTTAGGGTGATCTTCACCTGCAAAAATCTAGTTTTATTTTTAACAAGTGGAGCAAAGATGGGAATGCAGCTGTTTGTGATTTCAGGATCTGCAGAAGAAAAGAAAATGCTATATAGTGAGACAGGGAATTACGTTATTAGCTCAGCTCAGTGATTGCTTCTTCAGCTCCCCTTATGTGTAAAACCATAGGTGGTACCAAGTTTTGTGTTTATTTGTGGATTTCCTGTTTAAACACTACAGCCAGCATCAAACACATTTCTCTCCTAGGTTGTATCCATAGTGAACAACCAACAAATCTGGGACTGTAAGCACTTGGAAATCCTTCTCACTTCTATAGAATGTTATTGGACAGATGTTGGACTTCTCTGATGCTTGTTTTCTCTCTACTTACATAAAACTCAGCTCCTTTAAAGCCTGGGTTAAAGAGGGAAGTTTAAAAGCTGGATTTAAAGTATCAAGCTTGAGCCTGAATTATTTTCTTATCCGAAACACCCCAAAAAGTCAAGTTTTGACAGGTGAGTGAATGCAGGGTGGTGCCAGTCCAGGTCATTTTTACTGCGAGCTCCAACTACAGATCTATCCAATCTAAGTTTGGATCTTCCACTGTACTCTTTAGTTAATTAAAGTCAGATATTAATTGTAGTTTACAGTTTACTGTAATGATAATTTCAGGTATTTTAGAATTCCCATGATATAGCATTATCCTTTATGCAGACTAACTCTGCTTTCCTGAGGAAAGCTGGATTTCTAACAGGCAGGAAAGATGGAGAAGGCTGTCAATGCACGTCCAGATGAATTTGTGTCTACACCAAGTATGGATCTTACCAGCTCAGGTCTATCCCTGAGCCCAGCAGAGCTTACAGAGAAAGCCATCAGACTAATTAAGTCTTGCTCAGGTCATCTATCGTTCCCAGTCTGTTTTCCTGATGGACACATCCATGCTATTGTGGTGTAGATGAAAGGTTTCACTGGGCTGTGAAGTTGAAAGGATGAATTCTCTGCACTTCTCTGAAATCATCGTGGCAAAGCTCCATCACCCAGCCCCTGGCTCTTTGAAATGATTTTTTTTTTATTTTCACAGGTCCTTTATTTTATTAATGACATGCTGGGGTTACACTTGCTACCTTTAAATCCCACTGCTGGGTGTTTCCATTTCTGTGTGCAGGCACTGAGGGCGCGGAGGCGAAGCGGGAGGTCCAGGAGAGGCTGCAGGAGAGCAGCCAGGAGAGGCTGCAGGAGAGGCTGCAGGAGAGGCTGCAGGAGAGGCTGCAGGAGAGCAGCCAGGAGAGCTGGGTGCAGCGCATGCTGATGGCCCTGGTGGGGGACAGCGCCCTGTTCAACACGCGCGAGGGCCGCGCCGGCAAGGTGCACAACTTCATGCTGGGGCTGAACCTCAACAGCTGCTACCCCCTGTCCCCCCTGGCAGAGCTGCTCACCCAGGAGTCCCTGGAGGAGGAGGAACCGGCAGCAGTGGCAGGTCAGTTCCCAGAGTGCTGGCGCTGTGCGTGGTGGTTAATGAGGGCAGAGGCAGCGAGTGCCCAGCGCGGGAACATCACACCAGGAGGGCCACAGCAGCACCGTGGGGATTGTCCAGCAGTAGAGCTTGTGAGGGGACTGGGAGGCTCAAAGGACACCAGTCAGTGACTTCTGTCTGCTCCCTGCCCTGTCCCTTGGCACAGCGTGTGGAACAGCCAGTGGAGGGACAGTGGCTCTTCCTTTGGCAGAAGGGGACCAAACTGCTCTTGTGTGTGGTGCCCTTTGTTACATCCACTTTCTCACTGTCTTGGTCTTCTCCAAAAGGTATCCAGGTTGTTCCTTGGCTCTTATTGATGCTAAGCCTGCTGGTGGAAATGAAACCTTTCCTTGTCCTCCTGCAGGGCTTCCGTGTTGCAGAACCTTTGTAGCTCATCTGCTGTCTTTGTTTTTTGAAAAACCCCTGGAGGCAACACATTTCTTCACTTGTAGGATCACAGAATCAGTGAGTTTTGGAAGGGACCCACAGGGATCATGGAGTCCAACCACTGGCCCTGCCGAGACACCCCAACAGGACTGTCCATCCCTGGGAGCATTGTCCAAACTCTCCTGGAGCTCTGGCAGCCTTGGGGCTGTGCCCACTCCCTGGGGAGCCTGGGCAGTGCCCAGCACCCTCTGGGGAAGAACCTTTCCCTGAGCTCAGCCTGACCCTGTCCTGGCACAGCTGATAGATTCTTACTCTGCTGACACCATGTTCTTCCCAGTGTGAATCCACCTGACAAACCACTCCCATTCCAGGGTCCCTGATGTGCAGATGCATCCATATTTCATGTTGGCTTAAGCAAGAATGCAGATAGAGGATAAGAACTTCAGAAAAATACAAATTTGCAAAAGAAGTTCAAAGCTTTCCCCCACTCCATGAGGGATGTGGTGTGTGGAACAGTAGCTGTGAAGAATAATTGTGTTTGAAGCCTTTACCTTAATGTTCACTGCAGTCTGCTCAGTGAGAGGCAGTTAATTTCTTGGTGTTCTTCTGGCACTGGAAGCGTCCAAGGCCAGGCTGGACAGGGCTTGGAGCAACCTGGGATAGTGGAAGGTGTCCCTGCCCATGGCAGGGGGTGGCACTGAGTGATCTTCAAGGTCTCTTCCAACCCAATCCATCCCATGATTCTGTGATCCATCAAGCAAAGAACAACTACACCTCTCTGAAGGGGGTGTTCCCTCCAGGCTGTTCCTCCCAGCACAGCCCTACCAACTATCCCTGGTGACAGCAACATTCTCCTCAGCCCTCATTTCCTATTCAGAGGAAGGAGATTGTCCCAACTGCTCATTAAGCAACAGTAAATACCAGATGTCATTTAAAAGCTTAAGTAGCAGCCGTGCTCTAATGTGTATTTGTTAATGTAGCAAATCCCTTGTAGGGCTTGAAGAGTAATTTCCATCTGGACTCCACTTTCTAAATATTTCTGTCATCTCAGAGGTGTTTACAACTAGGTAGTCTTAATATTTATAGTACTTGGAAAAGAGGCAGGAAAGTGGGTAGGAAATTTATGGTTGGAAAAAATTACAGTTGAGGAGAATTTTGCATAATTAAGACACGTGGATAGCCTTCAGAATCAACTGTCAGCTTCCTGGGATTTGATTTTGATGGAAATAAAATGCTGGTTTGACAGAACTGTGCACCTCTGACACAATTACTTTGGAGTGCCTTTTTTCTGTGGGTTAAAATGGGAAGAGTTTGTCATGACTGCAGTTTTTTGCTGTTAGCCAAAGCCCACATTCATAAACCTGCAGTAACAGCTCAGATCTGACAGCTGCGAGTGGCTGCAATACTAGAGTCAAGAATAGTTAAAAACCCCTCGAAATGTTAGTAGTTAATATAAAATGTAATCATTCAGTAGTGTGATGAGTGTATCCACGTTTTTATGCTGTGCATTTTCCTAATATATGGCAGAGCTGAGGAGCCCAGAGGCGCAGATAGAAAGGAGGCTGTGGTGTAAAATTTAAATCCTTAGATTACTGTGGCACTGCATGCATTTAAGCTGTGCATATTTATTCCTAGCACTGGCAGTTTACCTGTCAGCTTGAGTACAGAGAGAAGTCTGTATTACTTTAGGACTTGCTCTCCTTTATTGCCATACACTCCAAAGGAGAAATAAGTGAATCAGAAAGGAAATCAATAATACTTCCCATCTCCAGTTGTCCCAAACCCTCTGCAGAGGATGAACTGTGGCTGACCTAGGGCAATCTTACAGTCATTACTGAGGATGGAATTTAGGGTCTGCAGTGTCTGCAGCAGAGATCCCAGCTGCTTGGTCTGGAAGTAAAACCCTTGGCTTTTCTTTTCCACAGATTCTATTTGTGGAGATAATGCTAAGCATTTTCTTATTTCATCAGGAATGATTTCATTGTGGACTCAGAGTTGTTCTGTTTCTTTTCTCAATGTTACCACACACCACAACAATTTGAGAAAATGCCAAGTGCATAACAATGGGGAAAAATAACCCCTAATCTCTGCTTCCTTTTTTCAGTATTTATGGAAATGGTTGTAGTAGATGGACGTCAGTAGCAAATGCCCTTCTCATCTCCCCTCCTCCCACTGGAGCTGCCATCTGTGGCAGATTTGCTCTCTAGGATGTGCCCTCTTTATGATTTCCTAACAAATATCTGTCTGTGTGTCCCACTGCTGGGAAGTTGACAGGACTGAGCTGGCTAAACATGGAGCTGGGCTGGTAAACACACACCCACGGAGTTGTTAAGGCTGGAAAAGACCTTTAAGATCATCAAGTCCAACCATTAACCCAGCACTGCCACTAAACCCTGTCCCCAAGTGCCACATCCTCCCATTTTCTCCCAGTTTGCTGTTTGATGGACTGGAAGGTGCTGCTAATAGGAATGCATCTTACCTAAAAGGCTGAAAATTCTAGTGGCAGGCTCTGGGATTCTGGGATTCTGTGAAGACTGATTACTGAAACCCATTATAAGGCTGTTACAAATTTGTTGATGACATTAAGACATTTTCTCCCTTTAAAATATAGTAAGATTATTTTGATAAATTTCATTTTAGGGTCATGAAGGCTGTAAGCAATAGGATCCATCTTGTTCTTCAGTGTTGGGAGGAAGTTTGTGTGCCACTAATAACACTCCCACTGCTACACAAACACTGCTATAGCTGATGTGTTCTTGATTAAAGGATCTTTCAAATTCAATTTTTGTAACATAAGAAAATATGAAACTTGAACAAAAATATTTTTTGCAATTACTTAGAAGTTCTAGTAAAAACAAGGGTTAAATTATGTTTGACATGTCTTTAAACAAGAAGAGGAAAACCAAATTGGACTACTTGTGCTAAAGGGAACTGTAGTCAGTGTGGGTTTTTTACTGTTTTTGTAAATTGTGATGAATTTGATAAATACTGATACATTTTCATTTATTTATGCTAGTTCATGATTATGAAATGTATCTGATTCTAAAATAGGTTTATAAACACACTTAGCCCTTTAGCAATAGGCAATTATTTAAAAGTGTTCTCCCCTTTTAGAAATCAAAGCAAATAGTGGGAAAATGGTGCCTCATTACTTAGAAAGGGTCCTCTTATAAATAACAACAGAAACAAAAATGAAATCATATGTTTTAAGATTTTGTTTGGTGCTCACAATGTGCTGCTCCTGAAATGACAGGGACAAGGGTTGGAATTATTATTTTTGATGGATTTTCTTTGCTTCAAAAATACCCTTTTTTTTACCAGATTACTATCATTGTCAATAAGTAGGTGCCAGGAAATTCAATTATAGCAGAAATAATTATATTTTTCTATGCAGCATTCCTTACATTACACTGCCCTCTACAGATATGAGCATTAGATTTTTTGATAAAAAGCAAAACGATGCACTGGAAATATTTGTAAGGTCTGGAACAAGAAAAGGCTGTCAGGGGAAAAGTTTTTAGGTAAAGCAGGGATAGTTTAGTAGTGTCCAGAGACCTGGATAAGTGTGAAGACACCCAGGGAAAATGGATTGGTTTTTCAGGAGCTGCACCTGAGGGAAATGTTGGGGTTAGAGGGAAACATTGTCAGGTTGGGCTTAGAGAAAAGAGTGGTGGATGCCACACTGGGACAGCACCAGCAGCAAGTGGCTGACAGGGAATTCTGTCCAGTGCCTAAATTAAGGATATGGATGTGGGTCACTGTTTCTCTCTGTTCCTGGTGGAGTGGTGAGTGCGAGGTCATTAGGTCTGGTGCAGGTTGGAAAACAAGACCTGATAGTCCCAATTTAATGAGCAGAAACAGACACAGACAAGTGTCACAGGAGGGCAGAGCCACACTGAGGATTTTTGGGTAAATTTGGGAGATCTGGGAAGGATGTGGGGTTGGGAGGGAACCTGGGGGAATAGCTTTGGGCAGGGGTTGTAGGACTCTGAGAGGATCACAGAATATTAGGGTTGGAAGACCTCTGGAGATCACCCAGCCCAACCCCCTGCCCAGGCAGGGTCACCAAGAGCAGGTGACACTGGGACACATCCAGGGGGGTTTGGGATGTCTCCAGAGGGGGAGACTCCACACCTTCCCTGGGCAACTGTTCCAGGGCTCTGCAGCCTCCAAGGAAGAAGTTCTTCCTCATGTTGAGGTGGAACTTGTTGTGTTTTAGCTTATGGTCGTTGCTCCTCATCCTGTCACTGGCACCACTGAACAGAGTCTGGGACCATTCTCTGACACCCCCAGATGTCTCATGACATCCCATAAACATTTTCCTTTGTGTGTGGATTGTTTGGGATGATGGAGTGAAGGTGGGAGGGCTGGGATCAAACCTGGGCGTTTGTCCCCTTAGGTTCACCTCAAGTCACCTCTGGGTCTGCCTCATGAACTTGGCCTCCTGAGGGCCCTTCCAGTTCTGGCTCTTCACCTCATTCTCTAGTTTTTAAGAGCTTAATTACACTTGAATTCATGGTGTGTTTACCTGGGAAACACTGTGCACTTCAAATTCCATGCTCTCTCCAGAACTTAGACTGGAAAGCTCATCAGAACCTCAGTTCTTTACTCAGGTGTCCATGCTTGCTTTGGTTTTCCTGTGTTCCCTACAGATCCTGATGAGTTTGAGAGGATCTATGAGCCCCTGGATGTGAAGAGCAAGAAGATCCACATCGTGGACAGTGGGCTGACCTTTAACCTGCCCTACCCTCTCATCCTAAGGCCCCAGAGAGGTGTGGATCTCATCATCTCCTTTGATTTCTCAGCCAGGCCAAGTGATTCCAGCCCTCCTTTCAAAGTAAGTGACACAGGCCCTTCTTTTCCTGGGTTCAGGAGTTTGAGGTGACTCAGTTCTATTCCACATGGTCCCAGAAGGGCCTTGGTGCTGTTGTATCTACAGCTTTGGAATATTTCTTTCCACGTCAAGGCAGAATATTGCCCTGTGCCTCAGTTCCTGTTTACACGCCTTCCATGAAGCAACTGGCACAAAGAGGGATAATGAAATTGCTTTGAAGCAGGAGCTCAGTTGTTTTTATGGAAGTTTTGCTTTGGCACTGACTGCAGAGTTTTATTTTCTGTCAGAATTAAACAATTAAGTCATTTTCCCTGCCGTACTCTCCCTCCGCCCAGCTGCTCTCCTCGTGTGCTGTGATGTAAATGGATGGTTTCATGTCATCATCTTGCAGAAATGCATCATCTCAGGATTGCTAAATAAATAACCTTTTGGAATCAGGGCTAACTCTTCATTTACATCTCACCAGGATAATCCAGGCACTGGTTTAAGTGGAACTCTTAAATCCATCCAGACCAGGGCAAAACAGCAACAGGAAAACAGGGAGTAAGAGCCATGGCTGTTTTCTGCAGCAGGTGTGGAAAGCACAGCTGTCAGTCTGTACAGCCTGCAGGTCCACACAGCTCCAGGTGATCCCAAAGCCTTTACATGGATCATTTTGGTACCTGCTACAGAAAAACCAGCACTTCAGAGACTACTGTGAGGTTCTTGCTTTGTGCTGTGGTTTAGTGGGCATGGTGGGATTTGGTTGATCTGGATCATCTTGGAGGTCTTTTCCAACAGCAATGATTCTGCTGTCCTCAAAAAAGAGGCATTATTTATTTCAAACCCAAATGGATCTTTAAAATAATTTTTAAGGGAGCTCAGAAAACATTCCTGTTTGAGAAACAGCTGGCATTCCTTGTTGCTCTACAGACAAATTTCATTTAGAACAAACGGAGAATTCTTTTTCTTGAGCTGGTATGGAGTGACAATGCCCCCAAAACAACATTAGAAAACAACAGCAGTAGCAAAATGAGCTTGAGATCAGTGCTGCCAACTGCAAAGCCAAATTACAGGAGAATAAAAAGGAGAAATTCCTGTAATTTCTCTGTTTCTTGGGGCTACTGGGGAGCATAGAGCACTGAGAAGACTTCCTAGTGCTTGAGATCCTTTGTTTTTCCTTAAATGACTGAATCCCAGAGTCTGTTTTTTCCTTTAATATTCTATTTACATAAGAGTGTATCTCCTTTTTTTGTCAAGAGTGTTTGCCCCAGCAGCTAAATTTGCTGACACAGCACTGCCATTGCCTCTGAAACATTTTTTTCCTCCCTTTTTTAGCATTCCACAGGTGGAGTCCATGCAAAAGGCTTTATGTGGTCACCCCTGCTACCCTTAGCATTCTGTTTTTGTCAGCTGCAATTTTCTAGGTTGTTTTGGAGAACACAGAGAGATTAATGAGCACTCAAGTGGCATCCTAAAGGCTTTTCCCTAAACCATCATTTTGAAAATGCAAAAAATTCCTTAACACAATAAAAAATGGTGGGAAAATCAGATGGTGCCTCAGGTTTTCCAGAAACCTCTGTTGAAGGGAATGATCCATTGTTTCTGAAGCACAAGTAGGTGTGTGCTGAGGCAGGTGTATTCCTGAGACAGAGGACAGGAACAGGAACCACTTCTGTCCCATTGGTGCATTGCAAAGAGCAAATGCCACTTCAGAAGTGGGCCTGTATCTATGGTAGCACTCTAATATTTCACTCCATGACTCGAGCCTTGATTTACCATTTTACACCCACTATCTCTTAATCTCTTGCGTATCCAAAACAGTCATCCAAAGAAGGGTCCTATTTCATTGAAAACCAAGATTAGAGATGTTTGACCTTCCCTCTCCTCCCTCTCACACACCCTCATTACATGCTTTTGAGTCATTATTTACAAATTATCTTGTTTACTGAGTTGTCATGAGGAAAAAGAAGCCTGTTTTCCAGAGCTCTTCACTCGGTGTGCTTTGAGAGGCCGCTGAGTGTGGGGATTGACTCTGAGTACAACAATGCATGGCCTGGTGTTTAGGAGCTCTCAGTGGTTGCCACAGCACCGGTACTGCTCTGCAAAGTAAAATTATGGATGGCTTTTCCCTCACTGTCAGCTCAGTAAATTCACCCCCAGGTTTCTGGGGCAGACCACATTCCTTCCTGTGACTCATGTGGCAGGTGGCGGAGCCTGGGCAGGGTGAGTGAGGTGCTCACTCAGGTTGGTCCTGCTGGGTCATCTGTGCTGAGATGGACTTGATTAGTCCTGAGAACCACAGGGTGGTTTGGGCTGGAAGGGACATTAACCTCATCCCACCCCTGCCATGGGCAGGGACATCTTCCACTAGCCCAGGTGGCTCCAAGCCTTGTCTAACCTGGCCTTGAACGCTCCCAGGGATGGGACAGCCACAGCTTCTCTGGGCACCCTGTGCCAGGGCCTCCCCACCCTCACAGGAAAGGATTTCTTCCCAGTGTACCATCTAAACCTACTTTCTGCCAGTGGGAAGCCATTCCCCCTTGTCCTGTCACTCTACCTCTTGGAAATTGTGTCTCTCCATGTTTCCTGTTGGCTCCTTCAGGCACTGCAAGGCCACAGTGAGGTCCCCCCAAAGCTCCTCCTCTCCAGGCTGCACAGTCCCAACTTTCCCAGCCTTTCCTCCCAGCAGAGCTGCTCCATCTCTCTGCTCATCCTGGTGCCTCCTCTGGGCTCTCTCCATGTCCTTCCTGTGTGGGAGACTTAATAATTTATGGATTACATTAACCATCCCACATGATCCATGTCTCTGCAAACTGCCTGATTTTGCAGTGGAAGCTTTTGTGCACCTGCGTCTTTCTCCTCTTTCCAGGAAATCCTGCTGGCTGAAAAATGGGCCAAAATGAACAAGCTTCCTTTCCCCAAGATAGACCCCAACGTGTTTGACCGGGAGGGCATGAAGGAGTGCTATGTTTTCAAGCCAAAGGACACCTCCTCAGAGAAGGACTGTCCAACCATCATCCACTTCGTGCTGGCCAACATCGACTTCAGGAAGTACAAAGCTCCAGGTGAGCTCCCAGTTCCTGATGCTGAATCCACCTGTTCCTCTGGAATCACTTGGTGGTTATGTACTGGGAATGTTTTGCCTCTGAAACAACTCTTGTCTGCAGTCCTTAGGGAATTAATTCAAAGGAGCCATTAAAAGTAAGGTAATAAATCCTCAGCCCTAACATTTGGATGGAATTTTTGTATTTATTTTGTGCAGGTGTTCCCAGAGAAACACAAGAAGAGAAGGATTTTGCAGACTTTGATATTTTTGATGATCCGGATACACCTTTCTCTACCTTCAACTTCCAGTATCCCAACGAGGCTTTCAAGAGGCTCCATGACCTCATGGAGTTCAACACCCTCAATAACATGGATGTAAGTATGGGGTGTTAAAGGGGCTGGATTGTTACAGGGGGAAGTGGGTGATGTGAGTAAAGCCCTAAATCTGCCCTACAGAACATACAGGGCTTTGCCTCAGTGTTTGCCTGACTTTCTCATTTGGTTCTTGCCTTGGTTTTGCCATTTTACCATCCCAAGCCATTCAGGATAACTGAGCAAAGGGGACTGCTAAAGATGTAAACATGATGTGCAGGATTTTATACTCTTCTTTTTTTTTTTGTCTAATTGGACAAAAAGGACACTGGAACTTTTCTCTGAAGGAAATTTCTTTATCAGCTAACTCAATAATAATTATTTGTAATTGACAGTTGGTGAAACATGACATCATGATCCCAACATCTGTGGAGTGACAAGTGTAATGGTCATTCTAGATAAAGATATGGGGGTTTTAATCAATATAGTGAAGAAAACTTGTTACATCAGCACAAAGGAAATAAAAGTGAAGATTTGATCTTTCTCAACATAATAATTACTTTCTATATCCTTGAAATATGGATTTTTTCAATGTTTGGATTTATCCTCCTGAGTGTCACTGGGGCTTTTTAAAATACTGTGTATCTTTGTGGGACTTCTTTGGTGTTAGTGGCCTCCCTCATATTTTTACCAACCACATTAAAATCAGTGTTTTATACACTCAAGAAATACCATTTGTACTAAAACTCATCGATCCCTCAGCTCAGTGCTGCAGCGGGGCTAAAAGTGGGAGCAGCAGCAGTTAATGGGAGAAGGGGCTGTTCCTGCCCATTTCAGGGTGGCTCAGGTGGGAGTTTTCCTGTGCTGCTCCCTGCAGGTGATCAAGGAGGCAATGGTGGAGAGCATCGAGTACAGGAAGCAGAACCCCTCGCGCTGCTCCGTGTCCCTCAGCAGCGTGGAGGCCAGGAGGTTCTTCAACAAGAGCAACCTCAACAACAACCACACGTAGAGAAACTGCCCAGAAACTGCTCCTGCCTTTGGAACTGCAGTCAGAAGGACTTGAGTGGAGCGTCCCTGCTCCTCAAAGGGCTGTGCAGCACTCCTGAACACGTCTTCTTGTGAATGCTCACGTTCCAATTGCATTTTGTACTGCTTTTGTAAGAACTAAAAACATTTCAGTAGGCTGAGATGCTCATTTTTAAAACTGTGGAATTGGAGATCATTGGGTTCAGTGTCTTTTTGTTTTCTGTAAACACTGGTTTCTTTTGGGGGTAATTGATTTTTAATTGATGTAAACTGGGCATAGCTTGAAGGGTAAGATGGAGTTAGAAAAAAAAATTAAATCCACTTTACTGCTATATGAGCATGTCTGTACCACTCAGCAAAAAACTAAACCTCTGATATTTTCTTTTTCTTAGTTAATCCTCAAAATTACATTGCTTGAACTCTTGAGCTACTGGCAACCATGTGTTAAATTATTGTCAGTTTGTGTATTTCTGACCTGAATGTTTCTTCATAAATTGACAGTGATTTTGCATTTGAGCATGATAAAAACAACACATTTCTGCAAAGGGACAGAGGCAATGTTTACTGGGGATTGGTAGAACGTGCCCAGGTAATAATGTGAAGCCTTAAGGGCTATTTTAAAAATATATTCTTAGTACTTTGAATAATGAAAGACTGTGCGTAGACAGAGATTATTTTAGTACCATCTCAACCAGTATTGCTGTAACTCTGCAAATGCACAGAAAATGCAGCTGCACCTCTGAAAACTTTAATTGCTAAAATCAGTAAATTCCTGGGAAGGGAAATAATTACCATACATTTCTTTTAACAGCCACTGCACCAAAGAATCACGGAATGGTTGGGGGTGGAAGGGACCTTAAAGTTACCTCATTCCACCCCCTGCCATGGGCAGGGACACCTCCCACTAGCCTAGGTTGGTCCAAGTCTACTTGCAAAGTTCTGTGGTTAAATAACATTTCCTGTATTGATCAATAGGTTTTATTTCTGTTTGAGTTAGTGCATGTTTAAAATCAAGAGAGATAATAAAAGTAACTTCTCTTAGTGCTGAATAATTTAAACGTTTTCCATAAATTCTGGAATACAGAAAGGAACTGGTACCATTATATTATTGTAATATTTTCTTTTAAATGTCATCTTTCCTTTTGGTAATGTAATATTTGTATTTTTTATTTTATAATATGTACCTACTCTGTTTCATTGAAGAGTTTTATCATGCTTTATACAGTTTATATTATCACAGTGTTACCAGATGATAAAAAATAAAACTATATTTGTCACTTGCTGTTTTCAGACAGTTTTATTTTGATAATTTGTGGGCTATTTTCAGTTTTTTTGTGAAGAGATGTGGAGCAGCTCGATGGTGTGGGGCAGCTCACAAGACTGACAGTGCACGGGATGAGTCTTTGCTGCCTTTAGTCTCGGATTCCTTATAAAGCAGGGAAGTCCTTAGACATCATTAAAAATAATGTGGAAGGAGAAGAATAATGCAGGAAAAACCCTCTTCTGACACACAATGTGACACCAACCACACAGAGTTTTCCCATACCTAAAAATGTAATCCTTTGTTTCTCATTTTCCCTCCCTTTAATCCAGGTTCTTCTGCTTTGTGTGTACAATATTTTTTTTCCAACCCAACATGTGATCCCTAGGCAGTAGAAAAAGGTGGATTTAGAGAATGAATTCTTTCAGGCTTCAAACATTACTGTAGGGGCAGCACATGGAAGATCCTTCATGCCTGCAGGACGTGGAAGTGCCACCCTGCACTGGTGAAGGGGGTGAAGCCTTGGGGGTGACCTCAATTCCTGGAAAACAGCTCTGGTGGGCTCTGAAAAACAGCTTTGGTTTTCTCTGGAGAGCAGTTCTGGTTTTCTCTGGAGATCAGTTCTGGTGTCCTCTGGAGAGCAGCTCTGGTTTTCTCTGGAGAGCAGTTCTGGTTTTCTCTGGAGAGCAGCTCTGGTTTTCTCTGGAGAGCAGCTCTGGTGTCCTCTGGAGAGCAGTTCTGGTGTCCTCTGGAGAGCAGCTCTGTTTTCTCTGGAGATCAGTTCTGGTTTTCTCTGGAGAGCAGCTCTGGTTTTCTCTGGAGATCAGTTCTGGTGTTCTCCAGAGAGCAGCTCTGGTGGGCCCTGGGACACTGGCACTGAGTGTGGCCTTGAGCTTCTTTTCCTTGGGACCTTGGGGCAGGCTGCAGTGCCGGGATGGGCACTGGAAATCTCAGCCTGCCTTTTCCTTTAGCAGCAGAAGGGAATGCTCAGAATAAATCCCACTGACCTGGCGAGCATTGGAGCTCTGGAGCAGTGACCTTGGCGTGTTCATATTGGTGAGAAGAAAATCCATTTTGGCAGGGAATGGGGCTGCAGCCAATGGCCTCTCCCGTTCCTCAGGGCATGTTTTGTGTGTGGGATGAAACCTGAGCATGGAGGGATCACCTGCAGAGCTGTTCCTACAGAGCACACAGAGCTGATTTTCCAGGAGAGCTGCACAGGAGTGGATGTGGGATCCAACGCCGGGAGCCGGTTGTGCAAGAACTTGTGTTGACATAACAGGCTTTGCTCTGGTGCTCACGGGAAGCAAAGCCGAGCAGACGTTTCCTGGAGCTGTAAATTCACCCCTCACTGGCTGCTGGCACCTGGGATGGACAGGTTTGTGTAGGGATGTGACTCACCCAGGAGGTTACACTGGGCCCTTCTCACGAGGGATGGAAGGCAGGGGCTGTGAGGGTTCCCAGGAATTCCCCATGGCAACACAAACACAGCAGCGCTGTGCACGCGAGGAGCAGGCACTGGGGCACAGCTGGGACACGGCAACTCCTTAACCTTTAGACAAACCAAACCTCACAGGACTGGGGCCAACAGGAACAGGAATTCTTGTGTGGCTGTGTAACCCACGAGTGCCAAGCCCCACAAACCTGAAATCGGAGCACGAAGGCCAAACCAAAAGACTCCTGATTTCGTTAGGTTTTGCCAGGAGATGTTTGGGAACAGAACTCCCTCAGCAGGCAGCCATGAGCTTGGAGAGACCCATGTTGTAGGATGCACCTGGATCTCAGGGGTGCCAGGAACACAGCCAGGTCTGAGAAAGACGTGGGGACAAATGGGGCACTTTCAGTGCTGGTGCAGGGCTGGGAGCCAGGTCTGATGTCTGCAGAGGGAACTGTTCTGCAGCACCTGGGGCTTCCCTGCTTCCAGCAGCCCATTCCTGAGGCCATCCCGAGAAATGTCAGAAAAACCTCAGGGAATTTAACAACCTTTATACTTATATAAGGAGTCAAACCACCTTTATACTTATATATTTTGTCTTCAATCAGTACAATGCTCTTCCAGTGTGTCCTCCTCAAAGGCTGTGGCCAAACTGGCCACAGAAACCTGGGAACCTTGAGGTGGTTTTGGCCTTTGTGTCTGTCTCAAATTCTTCAGGTATATTGTTTTAGGCAAGTCAAAACAGAGCAGAGAAAAAATAGGCAGCTCTGTGCTTATTTGGGTGTGAAACTGTAACTTCTGCCACTGAAGAATAAACTACACTGGTAAAGCTACTTCTCCCATCCCTGGAAGTGTCCAAGGACAGATTGGACAGGGGGAATAGTGGAAGGTGTCCCTGCCCATGGCAGGGGGTGGCACTGGGTGGGCTTTAAGATTTCTCCTAACCCAAACCATTCCATGATTTGTTGGGTACCATTTTGTAATTTAGCTGCATTTCTGCTCCTCACCCAACCTTTCGGATGGATTTGGGGGATGGATGGCTGGGCCAGCAGTGACAGCACGGGACACGGGACTTGTGCCAGGCAGTCTGTAAATTCTGGGATGAGAAAGAGAACGTAGGAGACACGCTCCACATCCCGCTGGTGCTTAACACCTTCCAGACGTTTTCTCACAGCTCGTTTAGGGCGTGTGCTGGAAAACACAAACCGGAATTAACGCCACGGCTTTAAAAGAGATTGAGGGAAGTGTTTCACCCGCGCGTTTGGGAAGCAGAGACACTGATGCTTTGCAGCTGTGGACTCAATGCAAATCCTTCTGGTCCGGTTTCACCAAACGCCAGGGATCTGCCGGATTTGTGTGACGGGTCAGCCCCTGCTTCTGGCACTAACTAATCCCTGGGTGCTGCCAGCACAGAGAGAGACAGCCTGGAGGGCTGGGGTCGGGTCTGTGACAGGAGGGTCCCTCTGCTCCTCCCTGGGGCTCTCGCTGTTGGCTGTGGGTTGTGGGCTGGGATGAAGGATGGGAGCAGAGGCTGTTGTGCCAGAGTTTGTTTAGGATGCCCCCTTATAACGCTGGGAGGAAGCTGTTTTGAACTGATGCTTTTTTGACCTTGCAGAAGTCCAGAAGTTAGTGATGCTGTTTAACTCTCATTTGCTGTTCCTCCCTCAGCTTCAAGCCTCTTTTAACACCTTGTTTAAAAACATGTTTTAAACCCATTTTTAGGTGAAGAAATTTATTCCAAAGTGATACAGAGCAAGTTTCAATACCCCACCAGACCACAGGCCTTTCTCTGGGGTTGGCTCTGTGTCTTTTCTGTCTCTTTTTTCATAGGGCTGCCAGAAAATAAATTCGAGAATAATTTGACATCTGAAATCCACTGTGTCTTTATTGCTCACTTCCTTTTCTTTTGGAATCTTGGGATCATGGAATCATTAAGGCTGGGAAAGACCTAACAGATCATCAAGTCCAACCATCAGTCCAGCACCAGCACCAGGTTCAGCACTAAACCTGGTCCCCAAGTGCCACATCCCCATGGTGTTTGAACACCTCCAGGGATGGGGACTCCACCACGCTCCATGACGTGGCAGTGAGCTGGGATAGCTGGAAGATCCAGCAGCAGGTGTGGGGTGGTGTGAGGGAGCAGTGTTTCAGTTTAAATTGTTTGAAATACAGGAAACACAGTCTTCTAAATGAAGACTACAGGTATTTATACAGTTAAATATATGTATTTAAAATTTATGTTCAACTTATGAACTGTCATTGCTCAAGACCAAACCCACCCCACTTTTCTTCTCACCCCCAGGGGCCAGTGCATGTTTCCAGCTAAAGAAAGTATTTAAAGTCCCAAAGATCATTGTCCTGCTGTTTGGTCCCTGTGTGAGGAAAGGGGTTGGGGTTGGTTTTGTGCTTGTAAATGATTTAGTACCAGTGGCAAGGAGGTTGAGTTGCGCAAGCAGCAAAATGTGATGGGAATGACCCAAATTTAATGAAATGGCTAAAAACTGTGAGGATGTGAAAAGCAGGTGAACACTGAGGGACACTGAGTTGCCTGCTGTGGGCTGTACACACTCCCAGAGTCAGAACGCCTCTCTCTGTAGTGAAGGCTGCAGCCTCAGGTGTTTTGTACAGCACACACTTTAATGTAGATGTTTTTCTTCTAGGCAGTGATAACTGCCCACAATATCAGACAAATTCCTGTCAATCTAAGTGAAAATTTGAAGGCACAGAGCTTATTCTGAGTTTTGCACTAAATCCAACCATCCTTCTGCTGTGAGTTCTCCCTCTGCCCAACCAAGGCAGTTCTGACCTCTTGTAACCCAGGATATGAGTGGTCTTTAATCAATGTCTTATCGTTCTCCCTTTTCATTTAATGTTTTGTTTTAGAGCTTGTTTTTGGTGCACTGATTCAAAAGGATTTAGCAGGAGAGATCTGGACTGGACCAATAGCATGGCTGATACACAGAGTAGAAAACAGGTCAGCAAGTGTTGTAGAATCACAGATGGGGTTGGGTTGGAAGGGACCTTAAATTTCATCCAGTTCCATAGGCAGGAGTTCCATATTCCAGGTTGCTCCAAGCCCCATCCAGCCTGGCCTTGGACACTTCCAGGGATCCAGGGGCAGCCACAGCTTCTCTGGGCACCCTGTGCCAGGGCCTCCCCACCCTCACAGGGAACAATTCCTTCCCAATATCTAATCTAGTGTTGGTGGAGCTGATTGAAATGAAATGAACCCACCAGACCCTCTTTGATTCCTTAAACAGATGTTAAAAGGAAGGAGGGGATGCCCAAAAGGGCAAGGTCCAAACCCAGCAACCCCTTCTGTGTGTGTGGCTGGAAGGGTGAGGCCAGAGCTCCTCCTGTAAAAATACAGCAGAGGCCAAGCTGGACAAACGTGCCCTGGGAGCTGTGCACAGGAAAGTTGCTCCCTTGAGCCTGGCATATGGATCTGAAGGGAATTTGCTGTTTGAAATTCGGGTTCCTTTCAAACCAGAATGAGGAGTTGGAGCCCTGCAGCTGCACCACGTCTGAACAGCTCAGTTTGGTGAAGTCTGAACGTTTCACTGTTTCACTCCAATGTAAAATTCCAGCATTTGTGTTCTGCAGTGTGACCAAAGCCAACTCTTCTGCTCTGTTGTGTAGTGTAATAAATGTCATGTTGACAAATTCAACTTCATTGAAATGGTTTTTTATAATTGCCCGTGGTGTTGTAAGATGCACTTAACAAATATTTGTTGGCTTAAAGGATGCCACTGAATCACTGTTCTCTGATGGCAAATCCTTGCAGTGGAAAACAGCCCTTGCTCATATTTTCCCAGTTTTCTGTGTGGTGGGACACCAAGGAAAGCTCTTACAAAACAGAGAGCTTGGTGCTATGGATCCACTATGAATCCACAGGTAATAGCCAAGCAATGGTATTTTGTCATCTAAAAAACACAGGGTGTTTAGGGAAAATAAAAGTAATGTGAAGATCCAGCCTTTGCTTCCCAGCAGGAGCAGGACAGCTCGAGTGACTCCCAGATGGTTTGGTTCCTTGGTGTCCCCATGTCCCCAGCCCCCCTCGCTGGGGGCTGAAGGTCTTTGGCAGAGCGATGCCACCCGGAGAGGGAAGGGCAGTGCCGGCAGCCAGGGGCTGCTCCCTGCAAAACCTGGGCAGTTCCAGCCTCCCTCAGCCCGCAGAGGTGAGAGAGCCCTTTGCCAGGCCAGCAGCAGGTGCTAAATGCTGTGATGTACAAGGCCAGTAGATGGGGATTTAGTAGTTCTTGACATTCCTCCTGGATGCACAAACAGCTTTTTGCAGGACATTTAACACCAGGCGCCTCTGAGCAAGCTGGCTGTCCCTCAGGCGACCTCTGTAACCGAATGAGTGGCTCAGGAACATCACAGTCCGTTCTCCAAGCTGCAAAAAAAGGTGATTAACCTTGGAACAGAAACCATTTCAGTGAAAAACTGGCCAGGTTTCAGTCGTCCCTTACAGGAAGGCTTGGCTGGCTATCTGACTTGTCATCAGATTTTCCTCAGCAATCTTACCCCAAAACTTGCTTTTTTCTTTCTCTACTTCTCAGTGCTAATGCAGGAAAAATAATTGGAAGCCGTCTCTTTTATTTTTGCCTCAGAATTCTTTACATGGATACAAGACGTTTGTGACTGAATAGTTGAGCAGCTTTATGTTTTTGGGATTCTCTGGATAGGTGTAAGGAAAACATGGAGTAGGCACTCTCAGTGCCTCTGTGCACCGAGCCCCCGAGTTTAACCCAGCCCTCTCCACCTGTGAGCGCTGTCCAAGACTCTAAGTTTAGTTAGTTAATGCACGGTTAATTGCCTGGTGATTTACACATAGATCCATCCCCTTCCTAGGGGCTGTAGCTGTTAAAACCTTTGCCAGCCCACAGCTCACGTTATGAACAACAACAACAACTGTGTGTAAAAATAAAATAAAACAAACCTCCGCATTTAAAAGTAGGAAAATCGAGATTTCTGGTGATTTTGGGGTGCTGACAAACCAAGGGAGAGCTGCTGGCCCTTTCTCTTATGGAGGAGGAATTGAAGGAGTCAGTGAGTGCCCGGGAGAGACCTCGGCACTGCGGCTGGGAATTGCAGCGTGGGATCCTCACGTGCCTCTCAAATTTTGCTCTGTACCTTATTGGTTTTCTTGCCTTTAGGTATTTTCAGCTGTAACGACCTAACAGGTAAGTAGCTCATAAATTATTATGTATCACTCTGAGAAGGCAAGAAAGAAAATGAGACTCCTTACTTGGGCTTAATTTTAAACTATAAGACTTTTACATGCAGATAAACACATACATTTATTTATAGCAGTTGTTCTGTAGAAACGACAGAGCCAACACAACACTCAAGATGTGTCAGATTTAACAGCAAATTTTGGAAGAATGCCGGGCTTTTTGTGAGCTTTGGGTTGTGTCTTGGGTAATGTTTTCTGGGTGTGCTCTACTGCAGTACTTCAGCTGCTGTGGTTGACATTCCATACATTCATCCATAAAAATCCCAAAATGGTTTGNACCAGGAGGAAAAATTCCTGCCACTGTTTCCTAAACTTGTTTACTCTTCCATCTTTATGGATGTGAAGGTCCTGAGGGTCACACATCCCACCCATCCCAGAGTGCATTCTGTAAGCAGCAAGGGGAAATCTCAGATTAAACATTTTCTGTGTCAGAAAATGTGAGGGGACTCACACAGGGCAGGGCTGGGGGAAGATCACTGGCACAGGGTGTCCAGAGAAGCTGTGGCTGCCCCTGGATCCCTGGAAGTGTCCAAGGCTGGGTTGGAGGGGCTTGGAGCACCCTGGACTAGTGGAAGGTGTCCCTGCCCATGGCAGGGCTGGAATGGGGTGAGTTCTTGGATCTCTTCAAACCCAAACCAGTCTGGGATTCTAGGAAGAACAGGAGGAATGGAGGCACCAAGAAGAGACTAAATTTCAGCATCTCTTCCCCATATTGCCATGGACATCCCTAACAGCCTGACATCCATCAAAACACCTCTGGAAGTCATCCAGCCCTTTTCTGTAGCCTCTGGCTGGCAGCACTTCCAAGCTCCCCAGCCCTTCAGCAAACAGGAGCACTAATGAGCCATCAAGTTTTTCCCAGGCGTGCACAGCATTGTTTTAAGTCTCCAGCCCTGAACTAAACAAACTCTTCATTCCTTCTCAGTTAATATTTACCTGCACAAGTGAGGCTGGGTCATTTCACAGGTTAGTTTGTGATCATTACCTGCTTTATTTTGTCTTCCTGACAACAAATTACAGAATCCTGAGGCTGGAAGACACCCAAATACTGTATCAAACTGTGGCTCAGATCCAAGAGGATTCTGATTAAGGACAGTTGTGCAGGATCTGTATTTTTATCCAGACCAACCTCTCTCCAATTAGTGGCTAAATTTGTTTTGGACTTCAGCAAATAACTCCACAATGAGAATTGCTTTTAGGAACTCAAGGAACTTTTCTGAATTGTGTAAAAACTACTAGAAATATCTCCAAAAGTAATGAATTTGTAACAGTGAGAAATGTTAACAGTTAATTCAGCACTTCTTTGGTTTAGAATTAATACAGGATATGTTTCTTTGATGTGAGAAGAAAAAAAATATCCTGGAGAATGTTTTATTGCTACTGTGAAATGGACATGAATGTAAATTTTCAATGACAGTTTCTTCCAGCACTAAGCCAATCCTGGTTAGTTGCACTGTGGAAATGGGGTGGTTTCAGTGGGCACAAAATCAATGGAGTGGCCCAGAAATCCAACATTTTTTTCCATGTTTCTCCCTTGTAAATTCAGTTAGATCCTGTGTTTGCAGCAAAGCTCCTGTTTTGTTCCTTGTCTCCTAAAACAAATGTTTACATGAAGCTCTGTCCAGGTTGCCCTCCCAAAAGTGTTCAGCTGTCCCCTCTACGTTCTCTCTAAATAAGAATGACAAAAATTATTAGGCAGATGCAGCAGCATGGGGGGGAAATATGTAATTCCAGACACTGTACAGAATTTTTGTTCTAGCAGGTGAAGGGCTTAAATTCAAATGTCAGTATTTGGGGAGTACTTTGAAGAAATTTGATGTTGCTCTGCTTGGCACTGACAAGAAAGGGTAAACATAAATACAGACCACGCACTGGGCTGGGTAAGAGGTGCGTTTTCCAAAAAAATTTGATGGAGGAGACAGAGAGTGCTCTTGTGTAGGAACTTTTGCTAAGGATTGAAATGTGGAAGACACAACAAGGAGTAGCATTTCCCACTGGAAAACCTTAACCCTAACTCTAGCATTTCCCACTGGAAAACCCTAAACTAAACACTAAACTTAACCCTAACCCAAAGCCTAACCCTAACCCCTAAGCCTAAACCTAAACCTAAGCCTAATCCTTACCCTCACCCTCACCCCTGGTCGGAAGACACAAAAAGCAGTGGCATTTCCCACTGGTTGCCTGCAGATCAAGCAAGTTGCAAAAGCAGCTGGAGGTGACTTCAGACATCAGCCAAATAAAAGTGTGCTGGAAGGAATGGGGAAGGTGATGGTCTTTTGGTGTATGAATATATGCATGAAAGGCTCCCTTGTTCAGTGAAATAACTCAGCCACATCGTGAAGCTTCACAGGGAGGACAAAGACATTCTCTGGTTTGTGGGATTGCCAGGGAAGCCAGCCCCTTGCTGGCAGAGGGGCTCCTGTGCCCATGCTGCTGCCATGCTGCTGCTCCCTGGAGAGCAGCCCAGGGGGGTGTCCTGGGGTGACCTCATGATGCTGAATTGTATCCCCATTCGTCTGTTTAACCCAGAAATAAGTTTGGCACCTTTAAGACTGGCTCTGAGAGCGAAGGAGGGGGAAGAAGAAGCACAGAGTGTGTTTTCAGAAACTGCTCTCACTCCTCCAGATTCCTGCTCCTGGACTGTGTTGTCTGCAGACAGACAGCAGGACAGAGCTCTTCTTTGCTTTTAGTTAGTTTTACCTAGCTGAGGCAGAGAAGTTCCCTGGACTGTGGTTTTTTGTTTATCTTGGACCTGTTTAAACCTGCTCTGGACTGAACACCCAGAAGAGCTCTGGCAGCTCACACCTGTGGCCCAGCGGGCCGGGCCTGGGCCGCGGCATTCCCAGTGCCAGAGGGACTCATAACAGACTGAGTAAGCTGAACTACAGCCCACAAAGGGGACTTTCTGAGTTTGTCATCTCTTCAGAGCAGAGAGAGGTTTTATTGTTTAATATTGTTCATTTTTTTTTTGTGCCGGTGAATGCTTTGCCTGTTAAATAAACAGTTTTTTTCCACTTTTCTCCAAGGAAATATTTTCCCACGCCAGCAGGGGGAGGGGCCGCTGGAATCTGCTTTCTAGATGAAGCCCTTTAGAGGTTTTCTCCCAGATTTGCCCTAAACCAGGAGAGGGGGAAAACAGGGAGAATGTGTGCACCACACAGGCAGGGGAAAAGCCTGAGCCAGGGATGGAAACAATGCCTGGGCTTAGCAGGAGTTCTGTGTGAGGGAAAGGCTGGGTGGGGGTCACTGCCCTGCTGCTCTGCCAGGGAAATGGTTTTGTGATAAATGAGTGTTGAAAGAGTTGACTCTCACAATTAAAGGGTAAATATTATGTATATGCTAAGAGAAGTTTTATAGAGATGTTTCCCCCTTTTTGCATTGATCTCACGGTATGGCTGGGGGAGCCAGGGCATTTGGGAGGGTCAGCTCGTTACTATGGCAACATCTGACCTCCAATCCAGATGTCAGAAAGTGATTTCCACCACTGGACAGTGAAGAAGGAGTTGATGGACAGAACTGGGAGGGGCCAAAGGGTTAAAAGGTGGAACCTCCATGTTGTGGAAGAGCACATGGTGGCAATCTTTGCTCCCGGCACCCTGTTTCATTTTCTGTATTCAGTCTTCTGTTGTAATTTTTGATAAGGTTTTAATGAACCTTTTTAAAATTTTTAGAGTGAGCAGCGCTTCTCACAGTTTCACTAAAACACCTGCAGCACTCCCTGTGCAATGAGGCCTTGGAGCAGGTGGATCCAGCCTGCAATGTGGCACCTCCAGGCCTCTTCTTCTCCCTTCAAGAAGCAGAAGAGGCTCCACTGGATTCAGTGCAGAACAGAACCTCAGAGTTTTCTCAAAAGTACCTTAAAATATTGGTAGTGCCCTCCACAAATTTTAAACTTTTTTTTTTTTTTTTGAGGAGAGAGCTGTGAGGAATCATGGAATCTCATGAGGGGACCTCAAAGCTCCTCCCATTCCATCCCCCTGCCATGGGCAGGGACACCTTGCACAGTTCTAGGTTGCTCAGGGTACAAATCCAGACTATTTTACTAAAGTCGTTAGAAGGTTGTTTGACTTTGGCTTCTCTCCCATTGATAAAAACATCTTTCCCATTGATAAAAACATGGGGTGGGTTTACAGGATGTTTTCCTTGCTGCTAATTGTTATGTCCTTCATCAGTGTGCAGAAAGGCTTGAATACATCAGCCATGGAAAACTCAGCCCATAAATTATAGCACTCAGTCAGTGACTGGGTACTCTGAAGTACTGGCTTACAATTTTTCACAGTGTAAATATTTTCCTTCTTTTTTTGGTAAAATCTATTTTTTTAAATGCTTATAATCTCTTGCCTCAGTGAAATCTCTTTGCAGTGAATTTAAGTGACAAGCTTTAACCAGATTTTCCCTTCTCTGTTTTTCTTTTTCAATGTGTTGCTGATCATCAACTTGTGTTTGTAACATGAAAGATCAAGATATAATAGACTTGTACTTTGAGGCTTTTTCCTAATTCCATTAACTTCTACAATTAAAGGTTTGTTTTTCTTCATTCAGTAGTTTGTGCTCAATTTGTGGATATTGAATATTCACTTCTCACTTTAAACCCAGGAGATTTTAGCTTAAGGAAACTGGAAAACACAACAGGGATTTTTACTATGGAATTTTGCAATTTACTCTGTTACAGTGTTCCTGTAAAGGGTGTATAAAAGTGAAGCTGAAGCCAGAAGGAGTCAAGGGCCTGTCTGGAATAAATTGATAGCAAAGGTGTGGAGAAAACAAATTGCTGATTTGGTGTGTGCACAGCTACAGCACCCCGAGCTTGGTGCTTGGAGCATGAGGAGCAATGAAAGCTGGAAATGGAGGCTGGAAAGGGCTGATCCTCATTTTGTACAGTTTTTATATCTGTCCTGGTGTGTGTTTTCCACCTGCTCTCCTCACCCTGATGCTGCAGCGCCGTGCTGGGCACTGCCCCAGCACAAACCAGTCCCTCGGCAGCATCTCCTGGTTTCTGGGCGCCACCTCTTGGTGCTGGGACAGCTCCTGCGTTTGGTGCTGAACGTGGGGCTGAGGGATGGGCTGTGCCCGGATTTCTGTCCTTCAGCGGGGAAAGCCGTGGATGTGAAGGGCAGCAGCTCACCTGAAACGTCCCTGCAGCAGCAGCTGGAAGTTTAGTGCCATCACCCGAGGAAATGAGAAATGCCTGCATGTCTGAAACCCATTCCAGACCTGCCCTTGTGAACGACACAGTTGTGAGCTGAAATGGATTTTAATGGTTTGGGTCAGTTCAGGTTTGACTGGTTTGGTTTTGTTGTTGCTGTTTTACTCCTTATTATTGCTTTTGTGGGGGTTTTTAGTCCCTGTGAGTAGCCCATGCCAGATCTTCCAGAGAAACCTACTATATCCCATAGGGAGAGAGTGGTGTGAAGTGGAAACATCACAGGATGAGGTTCAGCATCCTGTTCATTAACTCACACGAGCACAGGTGCATTTCTCCACTGCCTTTTCATCCATCCATCCGTCCATCCATCCATCCATCCGTCCATCCATCCATCCATCCATCCATCCATCCATCCATCCATCCATCCATCCATCCAGGCTCTTGCACAACTGATTTAAGTTTCAATAACTGATTAAGACAATGCATTTTGGATCCTTTGTTGCTCTCGGGAAGGCAGATTTCCCGGGATGGTGCCTGCTGGAGGGGGTTAGGGTGGTGTGCCAGTTCCTGGGGGCATGTGGGGAGCAGCCAGAGCAGATGGGGATGGCTTTCCTCGGGATCCTGCCCGAACGTTTGGATGAGAGTCCATTCCTGAGCTCGTTGTGCCCTGTGCCTGCAGCATCTGAGCATCGCCGTGTCCTCTGAGCACCTCCTCCTGCTCTGAGCCTTCCCCTGCTCTCACCTATTGCAGCACCCTTGGAGGTGCTAATGAATAAATATTCACCTTGCAGCCTGCCTGGAGCCCTGAAGAGGAACAGGAGGGGAAGGAGTTAAATGCTGCTGTTATTTTTCCAACAGGGATTCGTGCCACAACACCCTCGGATGACTTACGGTCTGTCTCTGGTCTCAAGTTTTATGCTGCTACCCAGGATTAACTGATTTTACTGTTCAAGGGGGATAAAATGATAAAACTAAAAAGCAGTCCGTAAATTCCAGAAACAAGGGGTGCCATCCTCTGCCTTTTGCAATAGATGGGGCCTGGACATTTTTATGTTCCTCTTTATTTGCAGTTTGGCTCTACCTGGGGGAGCCAACATTAATTGCTAATAGATGGAGAGAGAACAGTGCTACAACCTGGGTCTGTGGGATAGCTTGGAAAAGCACAAGGATGTTCCTTCATTTTAGTCCATCTTAAACAGGTATTAAGGAATTGTTAACAAGAACCAATAAAAAGTTTCAAAGGAATGGAGGGGGGTCCATGAATATTTGAAGAGCAGGCTGGAAAGTGCAGGTGGTGAAGGCAAAACAGAAAGTAACAAGATCAAGCTGCACCAGTGAAAATCTGGTGTAAATGTTCCTCCTCTCAGACATGAGGAAGAAATTTTTCACTGTGAGGGTGGTGTGGCCTGGCATGCGTTGCTCAGAGAAGCTTGCATTTTGTGGCTTTCTTTTTTCCCCTCTTTCAGAAGACAATTTTCCACCTGGAGTCAAAATGATCATAAGGAAGGAAAGGAACTGGAAATGGGTACAGCTGAGTGGTCAATCTTTGGCTCTCATTATTGGATTAACCAGAACAGCAATCCCAGCAGGGCAGGAGCAAAACACTGGAGATCGAAGTGCCAGGGTTTATTTTAATTTTTTAAAAGTTTCTTTAAAATTTTTTTTTCTTAAATGAAAATGTGGTGATTTGTGTCCCCTCCATTTCCTCCCTCTCCCCAGCCAAACACAGGATTTTGACTCAATGCTCTTACAGGTCCTTTCCAACCTTAATGATTCTATGATTATAAGTGCATAATGATGACTATCAGCTCTATAAAATTTTCTTTTATTACTTTCTGCAGTCCCAGCCATAATTCAAGGGCCCAGCTTTGTTCTGTGAATCTGAAATTGTTGTGAATGGGTTATGCTTGGAGTTGAATACCGAGATGGGAATTGCAGACTCATTTCCAGCACCAGAAAGGAGCTCACAGGGATCGTTACTCACCTTGTTTACCCCACAGGCCACCCTTAGGATGTGTGTCATTGCTCATTTTCCATATGGCATCCCAGGGACTGGTGTTCTCCTTGGCTGGCTGGTCCAGGCAAAGCTGGGAGCCTCAGGGACATCGATCAGGCCACCCAGATACTCGTAAGGCTTCTAACACTGCACTATATTTCTGAGTATTTGAGTTTATCCTCCTCTGGCTCCTGTGTGCTAAGCAGTAAAACTGGAATTATTCCATCAGATCTCCTTGTTTTTTTCTTTGCCTAGAATATGGCCAGGTTTTCCTGTGTCTGGAGCAAAAGACAAGGGAAAGAAAAGGAAAACAGGTAGAAACTGCATTTGCTAAAAATAAAAGAAGTGGTTCCTATTTTCTCTCCTGTTTGGTAGGAGCCTGGGAAGAAGCTGGAGTAAAATCTCTAATTATAACAGTTTTATCTGGAGATAAATGAATGAATGAAAAATATTTCATTTGAAATAGAAATTTCAGGTCAATTTGACAAATCTGGGATATGGAAGTGTCCGAGGCCAGGTTGGATGGGTCTTGGAGCAACCTGGGCTAGTGGAAGGTGTCCCTGCCCATGGCAGGGGTGGCATTGGATGGGCTCTGAGGTCCCTTCCCATCCAAAACCTTCTGGGGTTCTGTGTGATGTCTGTTGAGCAAATGGGAGTCAAGGCAAAGACTGAGGAAATCATTTTGGTAATGTGGGATTTTGGGAAGTGTGGGTATGCTTTCCGGGCTGAAAAGAGTCTGAAATCTTCTTCTACTCTTTTATTCCTATGAGGGGTCAGGAAATCTGCAGAGGGCTCAAAGGACAATTGGAGTGATCAGACCCTGCAAATCTGGATTTTGAAGGGAGTACCCCAAGAGGCCAATATGTGTTTGTACGTCCAAAACGCTCTGAAAATGCAAGGAATTTGTAATCTCACCCTCAGCTTTGACCCCGGGTTATTGTTTAATGCAAACAGTAAATGAGAGAAGATGGATTAGCATTGAAAGAGACTGAGTAGCCCAAGAGAGCAGTAAGGAACAAACCGAATGAGTCTTAAATCTGTCTTTTGTGGGTAGTGTCGGCTCTTGACACCTTGTTCACGTTTTTATTTCTTTGAGGGGAGGGAGCCAGGGAGATGGAGGTGGAAACGATGCTGGATGTGTCACTTCGGGTCCAGCAAGCTGAAATGTCCCTGAATGCTGGGACAGAGAGGCTGCGGGATAAATTCTCACTGAGATAAATTCTCACATTTACGGTGCTAAACCGGTCTTGTAGCCGAAGAGAATTTAGCCCATTCTCGAGATCATATCTGTCTCTGAAGGTAGAGCAGTAAAAAGTGACACTGCTGTCCCTCAGGGCCGCAAGCATTTCAGCTGGAGAGCCCTGGAGATGGAGCCAGAGGGCCCTGAAATGAAGTGCTGGGGAACTTTCCTTTCGAGGCTGCGTTATCCCGATCTGCACGGGCTGCCCGAGGTGATGGCAGAAAGCTTTCCTGCTTTCCCAGGGGATGGGGTGCTGGAGCAGCTCTGCAGCAATAGATTTACTTGCAATTTGCTTGCTTAGCACGCTGTAGCACGCAATTTATATTTTTCCCGTGGGAACCAGAAGCATGTGCAGGCTCTTCCCGGGGCTTCTTTCTCTCCAGGTAGCCTTTAACCTCTGTGCTGTTATTGAGCCCTTTTTTGGGACTCCTCAGGAGTTCCCCAGGCCCACCACGTTTGTGCATCACACCCAGGTGCCAGCTCTTTGTCCCACAGTGTCCCTGGCATCACTGGTTGCTATTTCTGAGTGCCACTTCAAGATCATTCCCTGCAGGAACATTTTAGTGGGAAACTTAATGAGGNTTTTTTTTTTTTTTTTGAAAAGCAATCACTTATTCACAGCGACTCCAATGTATTTTCAGGGATGGCAGGAGGAGAGTAGAGGCAAGGGAAGGGCACCCAATGTGTTTGAGCTGGTGGAAAAACCAAACTATGGTGGTTTGACCTCTCCAAAAATGAGAAACTATCAAGAAGCAACAAATCCCATCATCAATTTGTCCCCTGGCAAAATCAGCTCCCAGTTCCTGATGTGTTTAAGAGTTAGGCTAAGACACCACAGATGGGATCCAGTTTTCAGGAGAACCTGCTAGAAGCTGTTAATCTTACAAAAACACATGTGGAGGAGATACCAGTCCTCCTGGGCTTTGTCACAGCTGGAAACTTCCCATCAGGAGCTGGAGCAAGCCCTGAAGTGGACAATAACAAACATTTGGGAAGAAGAATAAATGAGCCCAAATCTGACAGCCCTGCAGAATTTGCCCCAGAGAGTGTAAGCTGAGTTATTTAGGTTTAGTTCTTTAGGTCTTTAAACAATATTTCAAACAACTGTTAATTCCAGTTGGTTGGGAGTTTCAGAGCGTGATTTGGAGTGAGGAGAAAGAATTTCTTCAGAAAAAATCTGAAGGGAAATCAAGAGCTGCTGGTACTTTTGTCTTATTTGCAGATGAATCCATGTGAATTACTCTGCCTCCTGATCTCTGCTCTGCTGGAGTGGATCATTCAGCGGCACCCTGGAGAGGGGATCTTTGTGGAAATAACTTGTACTGGTGACTTATTAGCACTCAAAAATAGGAGAACATAGCAGAGAGCCCCCAAAATGCTGCCACGGGGAGCTACAGAGGGCGTGGGGCTTGTAAACAGCTACAAGGAGTGGGCACTAAGGGTCCTTCAGGGATGCGACAAGGACACTGATAAAGCTGATTTGGGGAATAACAAAGGGAACAAAGAAGAATCCAGCATACAGTGACTGCCCATAAAAAAGGAAAACTGGATATAGCATGTGATTTGTGCACTAATGAGGAAAAAGCAAGCAAGAAAATCATTCAGAAAGCCACAGACTGGACACGAAGAAATTCCATTAACAGCATCAGAATCCTCCCGGTGAGGAAGGTGGGATGTTGAGGACAATGAAGGGACATTCAGGGACGGGTGGGTCAAGAAGTAGAAAGGGGGAGCTCCCAGAAAAAGGAGGAGATGTAAGAAAGTCCTGCATGGGCAGGTTATAACCACCCCATCAAAAGGTGGTTTTTGTAAATTGCAAAAGGGCTGAGACAACTGGATGCTTTGCACCCCAAATGTTTGTATCCTTGCAACTGGACTAATAGTAATTCCTGGATTGGACTGTCAAGGCTTTATTTAACCTGTCAATAAATTCTTGGCCCTGCATGTAAATTGTGTTCCTTTGGCTCAGGTGGGTTGGCAGGGAGCTGGTGAAGTCATCTGCCCTCTAAAGTCTGGGTGCAACAATAATGCAGGGTGGCTAAAGGGCTTTTTTGTGCCCTTCCAGAACGAACAGAAGAACTGGTTCCTTGGGCAGAAGTTGTGGTAACAGCTGCAGCTTTAGGTGGACTTCCAGTAAAGGAAGAGAGAAAGATTGGCTGAAATCTGCATGGATTTTTGCTGCTGCTTTTTTTTGCCAGCCAGGGTTGGGTGTGTGGGTGTGTGTGTGTGTGTGTGGAAATGAGCTCTGATTTTAGTAAATGTGTAATGAAATAGGAAAGGAGGAGGAGGTGCCCTTCCAAAGCTTGTGCTGCGTGTCTTCTAGCACAGGGACACTCAGACAAGGTTGCAAACCCAGCCAAGGCTGTTTGCTTTGAAGCAGTGGGAAATTATCCTTCCTGCTCAGAAAAGCACAAGCTGGACTGTACAGCCAAGCTCATTGGTGAGTTTTAGTGAAAACTGACTGTGTTATAAAAGCTACTTCTGAAGGGGGAAAAAAAAATTTCTTTTTTTAATCATTTCCTAATATCTAGCTCTTAATTTAGTCTCCTGGTTTGGATTGTAGTTTTCAGATGTTTTGTTACAAGAGCTGATGTTTTTGCACCCCTTCTCATCAGAGATGAGGCTTCAGGTGGCTGAGCCAGGTGGCCAGTCCTCTGCCATTGCTGGCTGTTAATTCCAGCAGAATGGAGAAATAAAATTCACCCTCTAATCACAGAATTCCAGACTGGTTTGGGTTGGGAGGGACCGTAAAACTCATCTTGTTCCCCCCTGCCATTGTGGGGACACCTCCCACTGGACTCTCCCTTCCTTCCTGCAGTCTGTCATCTTTCCCCACCTGCTGTGGGACTTGTGGGATATTTGTGTGTGTGTGTGTGTGTGTGTGTGTGTGTGTGTTATTAGTTTACCTCTCTTGTCAGCAGAAGTGCCATAGTATCCCATTTAAATTCGGCAAAGTGGGATTTGACTGGGGCTGTTTAAGCCGCTCTAAGAACAATGGGGAGGGGCTCAGGGCACGCCCTTATTTTCTCCCTTAATCTGTTCCTATTCCCGAGGATGAGCTTTCCCTGCTCTGGAAGTTCTCCCCACATCCTCTAGATGCTCCTCGTGCTCTGCAGGAGCCGGAATTCCTGAGCAAAGCCCCGAGCCGGGCGTGCTGAGCTCCTCCTGTGCCAAACCCAGCATCAGCATCTCCCTCCTCTCCCCTAATTCTCTTTCTCGATTGTTCCTGTCACAGCGAGAATTTACAAAATTGTCACTTAAGAGGAGAAAGTGACAATTTCCCTCGAAATCTTCTGGTTGCAGGGACCTCTCTTGCCCTTTTCCTCAGCACATTAAATGCATCCAGTGCAAGGCAACACTTTGGAGAGCAAAACAGCAAATAGCAAGGCTGCCCATTTTAACTCTTCCCCGAGTCTGAGTTCGGTCCGGCGAGGAATTTCTAATGAGCTTTGCACTCTCTGTTATTGGTTCAGGGATTAAAGGAATGTATTGTGAAGTTTGCCATTAATTTTAATTTTGGGTTCTCATGTTTTCACCTGTTGTTGTCCTGTTACATTAGCACTTAGGAAAATGTCTTTTTTAACGAGAATTTGTGTGTCTTTGTCTCTCTTCTGTTGTGTTTTTGCCTGATCACTTCCTGGGGGAAGAACCTTTTTCTGATATCCAGCCTAACCCTCCTCTGACACAGCTCCAGATTAATTGTAAAACTGAGTTTAACTCACAGGATTGACTTCTACTCTTTTTCCTTCCTCTTCGCTGGGAGACCTTCAGTAAAACATCCCAGTGCAGAAAGTCAGGAGGAGGTTTTCAATCTGCTATCACACTGAGGGGTCTAGGGAAGATAAAACCATACATATATCTTGCTGAATGGCCCCAAAATCGTCTCGGGCTGCCTGCAGGTTCAGCAAGGTGATGTTGCACGGGTTACCCATAAATCACAAATCAATGGCAAACTGGAACTGAAGCATGAGGGAGCAGCAACAGCTTCTGGGACTTTACAGAGAGATCCTGGCCTTCACGGGGTTAAGATGTTTAAATCCCAGGTTGCATTCCTGTGCCAGGGCTTTGCTGGGTGGTCTCAGCCTCTCCTTGCCTCCCCAGTCTGACTTTAACTTCCCTTCCTTGCCCGTGCCTGCAGTGACCAGGGGGAAGGGCTCATGGGCTCAGCTGAGTGTGGCACCAGTGTTAATTAATAATAGACCACTTATGCTGTGGAGGAGCTGCTTGTGTGCAGTTTTGGGTGTTCTTTTCAAAGGTCAGAAAAGACACGAGCAGCAAACCCTCCATCCATCCTCTCAGAGGGAATGCTGTTTCAAAGTGACTTTGGACAAAAGCCACAAAACTGTCCCTCAGTAGCCACAATTACGTAGGTGTGATGTAAAACCTCTGGTCACATGTAAATGTTTTCAGAGGAAAAAATGCAACTTTTTCAAAGCAAATCCCCGTGGCTTCAGCTCTGAGTTATTCCAGTTACTTCTGCATGAAGCATTTTAAAATGTTTATATACAATCTAGTTAATATGAAGCCCTTCATAAATTTTAATTGTCTGTGGCAACAGCTCAATAAATTTTCTTGACCCAGCCAACTGTGTCTCTTGAAGAAAGTATTTAATGTCTGTAAGGAGCCCCAGGCAGGTGGGGTTTGGGAGATTCATGGTTGGCTGTGGACAAGCAAAGGGACCAGCCTGGGAGTGCTTGTCCTGCCCCAGCCCAGGTTGTGCTGGATCTGCCTGAGGTTCCTGGGGTTGGCAGAGAAGAGGACAGCAGGCTCATCATGAACTGGTGTTAAAATGTGGGATGTCTTTGCTAGGAAAGTCATCCAGGGCTCATGGACATCAAGGCTTGGCCCTTCCTGGTCTAGTGCAAGGCATCCCTGCCCATGGTGGAACTGGATGAGCTGTAAGGTCCCTCCCAACCCAAACCACTCTGGCATCCTGTGGTGACCCATGTTGAAGCTATCTCTTCTCCCTGAAAGGTTTTAACTGATGCCTTCAAGAGCAGGAGGTTCCCAGCAGGTTGGTTCTTTCTTGCTGCCTGGAAGCTCAGCTTCCCTTGGGGATAACCTCAGTATGGATATTAGCTGCTGATCCCCACCCCAGGGGTGTCTAAGGCTATTCCATTTCTTAAATTCCTTTCAAAAGCACAGAGAAATTCTCATGCCAAACAATTCTGCTGGGATAACTAATATTTGCTGGGTGAGGGAGGTGCTGAGCATGACCCTACTGCACAGAGCTCCTCCTGGTCCCACCCTGCAGTAGTGTGATCCAAGACCTTCCCATTCTCTCTCACTACGAAGAAAATCAGGAATGTGGAGAAATTTCTCTTCTTACATGTTGTGTTTGCACAGCACTTGGTCGTGTGCCCTGTCCCAGCTTAAAATATGCAAAGTGTTGAAAACCCTTCATTTTTCTCTCCTTGTAAGATGCTAATTTCTATTTTTGCTACCTGGCTGAGAATCCAGTGCTCTTCCGAGTGCTCCTGGGAAAAAAAACTACACAAAAGTGCTGGATCTTGTCCCATCCCCAGTCATTTACTTCCTTCAGCAGATCATGAAAGAAAGAAAACAGAGCAGTTCAGAGGTGGTTTTTGTATCAGAAACAATTCCCTTCTCTGCTCCGAAGCGCTGGTCGCACCGTGCACGTGGTCCCTGCACACCCTGGGACCAGCACCTGCAGCTGCTGGACTGCCCCAAACACCCAATTGTCCCCAGAGGAATAAAATGAACAATTTTGGAGGGTGCCTTGGGGATGCAGGCTGTCAGCCTTTTTCAGATTGTTGTGCTTTTGCTTCCACTGAGGCTTTTCCTGGCTGTGGCTGTTCCAAATGATCCCAGAAGGGATTTTACACAGGGTGTAAATACAATCTGATGGGTGAGGACTTTGATACTTTGGAGGGGTGTGCTTTCATGTAGGTGTTTTGCAGGTTTAATTTCCATTTGGTTCGGTTTGGTTTGTGTCAGGAACTGGAACTAGATGGGGATTTCATTGCTACAGATGGTGCCTTGACAGAAATCTTTGGTCTAGTACAAATGGAACAGAAATTTCAAATTATGCCCACAGGCTCGGAAGAAGAGAATCCAGATCAGTAATGCAGCAGGTGTTGGGCATTTGTAATTCCTGCTTCCCCATTTGGGCTACATCAAGCAGCCCTTCAGTTCTGGGACTTGTGCAGCTTTGGCTCTGATGTATTGATGTCAGCAATACCTTTTATTTTCCCTGAAACACAATGTCTGTACATGTGATTCAACCAGGGTTCAAGCTGAGTGCCAGCCAAGGCTTTGTTAACTTTTTTTTGCCCAGCCTTTGGGAACAGCTCAATTTGCACCTGAAATGAGCATGCTGAGCTTTCTTGGTGCCTCTGCCTAGGATAATCCTGATTTAAAAGCTCTTACTGGAAACTTCAGCAGCCTTTGGCTCTGGTATTTAGAAACATGGAGTATTTTGATGGTTTTGGTCAGATTGGTGTTTCCTCCTCAAGAATTAAAGGGAAAGTTTAAGGACAATGATTAATCTTGTGTTTTTCTAGTGTTGCACCATGGTAAAATTTCCAAAGTAAAGGAAACATCAATCTTGGTGACTTACTTAAGTTTATTTTAGATGGTGCTGGTTGTACATTTGCAAACACCAGGTTTTAGCTATACCACATTTTTGGTATGGAAGAATGGAATTTCTCATTGCAGAAAATATTTACTCAAAGTTGACCATAATGGGATAATAATGGAAAGTTTCTGAACCTTGTGGTTTTCTTTTAAAGTCACTCTATGCCAACAATTCTTCCCAACGTGATGTATAATATAACATGTTTCATTTAAAAATAAAAAGTGTATGAGGAAATATTCTTACCATTTAGTTTAACTTTAAAAAAGGGTAGAACATATTTATTTTAAAAAAGGGGAAAGGGGGCTTTAGAAACTATTTAGCTATGAAACATTTTGGGATCATTTGGAAGGGCCAGCACCAAAACTGTTAAAAGACATGAATCTCATCTTCTACCTTGGTTTATTTGATGACTGCTCTTGTATCTTGGAACCTTCTTATAGATTTATTGGCTAAAATTGAATAGTCCAGTGCCACATTCCTCATATTGATGCTTTTGATGCAGAACTCCAGGATTCAGGACAAGGTCCGGTCTGCACACGTGGGATGTGTGTCCTTTGGCTTTATGGCCAGGTTTCAGCCTTTTCCCAAGGCTTCACTGGAGGGGGGTGTTTGTTTGTCACAGTTGTCTGAGGGGTTTCCATCTGAACTGCTTCATTAGCTGAAATTAGTTCAATTTAATTGTTTTTGGCTTGTGCTGCCTGGCTGCAGCTGGGAGGTCCTTCCTCGCCAGACCCCAGCCTGTGTCTCTTTGAGGGATAATCCTCTAACATTTACCTGGAACATGCTCATGAATTCTGGTTGTTCTCTCTCTTGCCAAACTGCCTGTCCCCCCATTTGTCACCTCTGCATGGACGCAGTCCTGTGAGACACAGGGAATTTCTTCCCTCTGCTTTCCAGTCATCACTTGCCACACAGACAGAATTTGTTCTTTGGACAGTAACTGGGACTTGGAAACTGGGTTTTTATTGCAGATATCACAGAATCACTGACTGGTTTGGGTTGGAAGCACCTTCAAGATTATCTTGGTCCACCCCTCCATGGGCAGGTGAGAGGTCCCTCTCAGTAGGGAACCTTCCACTGTCCCAGGCTGCTCCAAGCCCCATCCAGCCTGGCCTGGAACTGTCTAAACCACCATGAAAACTAAATCATGAGGGGTGGAGAGATGTTTTCTGAGCTCTGAGTGGAGCAGCACCCACCAGGGGAGCTCAGTACAAAGAAGGATCAATCATAGAAATGTAAACTTTGAAATAAAAGCAGAATATTGCTTTAGGTCTCACAGGAAAGGGAAACAAAAATGCCCCAAAAGCAGCAGAGTGTGAGGTTGACACCAGATCCTGTTGGTGTAGACACAGAATTCACTCCTTGCTCATTTTTTATTATTCTTGTTATTTATTATTCAGAGGGGATTATGCAAATAGATTCATTAGCATTTTAGCACAGATCCAGCTGAATGGCTGGAAAAGAACAGCCTCAAACCTTTGAAGGAAGGAAGGAAGGAGTTTTCCTCACCACTCACCCCACCTCATGGTATCTGATCTGTGCAAATTATTTTGCACTAAGGTGAACAGGAGACAGTGTCTGATATTAAAAGCTGGAGTAGAGCTCTTTTTCCCAAGCTGTGTTACCAAAGCTCCTTGTTCACCAGGTGGATACTTATCCTTAAATACTTGACACACAGCTGAGAGATGAATTGAAAGCCTCAGTGGATTTCTTGGTTCCTCTCCTGGTTGATGTGAAAAAAATTCTGCCAGGGATGACACGGACTGGCCAAAGGACTTGTCTGAGAATAACAAAGCTGCAGACAAAAATATCCTTCTGTCTGTTGAGGTTTAACCTCTCCTCCCAAGGTGGGGAGGAGGATCAGGAAGAAAGTAGCAGTTTCATAATTGAAACAAAATAAAATATAATAATAATTGTAGTGAAAGGGAGGGAGACAGAGGAAAACAACAGGAAAGATGAGTGATGCCTGATTTCTGAGTCCCCCAGCAGTGATTGTTCCCTCCCAGTCAGCTCCCCCAGTTTATGAACTAGGCATGGAATTCCATGGTATGGAATATCCCCCTGGCCAGGTGGGGGTCAGCTGTCTGGGCTCTGCTCCTGGCTTCCTGTGCACGTCCTCAAGGGAAACTGCACAATCCATCCCAGTTTTGGGAAGTAGAATAAATAATACATTAGCAGATACACAACACAGGTACCTGTATGTAATTTTAATGAGTGTGGAGCTGGAATTTCAGTGCTGTTTTCCCATCACACCTCTGCACACACTGTGAAACAGGCAAGGGATTGTGCAGAGCAGGCCACTAAAGGAATGCAGTTATGTGGTCTTGGAGATCTTTTCCAACTTTGATGATTCTGAGCTGCTGTCTTGCAAATCAGAGTGAAACTGCTTTCTACAGTCTGGAAAAGTTGTGTGTATGAATTTCTAACTCTGTGTCGATTAACTCAGCCCAAAGCATTGAGCTGGCTTTTATTTGCATACCTAGCAAGCATTTTTTGTGGGGAGACTTTAGAAATGCTACCGTATCACTGTGGCAAGGGAAAAAAAAATGCACTTTTAAAATACAGTGTGTCAGAGGATGAAAGTTCACATTCCTGAGGGGAGGGGTGGGATTGGCAGCACACACAGATCTGATGCTGTTCAAAGTGGTTGAACCCTGTCAGGGTTTCAGATATGACTCAAGAAAGGACAGCAGAGCTGACCTACATCCCTTTGAGTTTAAGGATGTTGACGAGGAGTTTAGATAAACGAGGATAAAACTTTAATCTGATGGCAGGTTATTTGATTTTTCGATGCTTTAAGAAGAATTCCTTCTCTCTTTGCTCTGACTGCTAAAACTAAGTTGCCTGGGAAACACAGAAGCCAAAACTGTTCCGAGCATCCCTGGTGCTCACTTGGTGATCCAACAAAAAATGTGCTCCCAGGAAAAGCAGCCATTTGCCATGTGGTTGGATTTATTTTGCTGGGTGTTAAAATCTGCAGAGCTGCAAGATAAAAAAACTTGGCAACATCAACCTTCAGTCCAGCATGGTTTTTATCTCACCCTAAGTATGAGGGTCTTAACAGCCCCATTTTCCTTTGTTTTACAAGTTCTTTCCTATGGTTAATCTTCTTCCAATTCCTCAGCAGTTGATTAACCTTGTTTGTTTGGGTTTTTTTTATGAGAGAGAGGAAAATCAATATAAAAACTTGATAGCTCAAATTCATTTTTATTTTTGGAAAAGCCTTAAAACCCTCAGTAAACGAGGCTATAGGTTGAGGCTGAGCACCAGCCTGTCCTTGCCATGCTTTATTTTTAGAAGCTCCTGTTCTGGGCTTTGCCATTTGTGCCTCAGATCTGATCTAATTGTCGAAGACAAAGAGCTGCTCTAGCCGCCTCTCCCAGGGATAATCTCTTATGCTGAGAAAATCTTTAGACTTAATTAAGACAGTTTTATCATTCCTGTGAACTTGCAGAGTGGCACAAAAAGGCCCTATTAATGCTCAGAAAGTCTCTCTATTCTAATCCAGTGATATTAAGCAGAGGTTTATTTCAATGAAGGTAACAACCCTCTCCAAGTGGGACTTGTTTTGCACAGAGCTGTGGATCACTCCTTTATCTCCTCTAGAGATGTAACTTGAAAACTTACTCTACAAATAATTATTTTTACATCTTGAAAGTGGTGCTAAACTCAAGACCCCATTTGAGCTGTCATCGGGAAAGTATAAATATCCTCTGAGTTTACCTCTTATAAGGCCTTTTTATTTTTATAACTGTTTAACAAGAAATGTAAAGTTATGCATCTGATCAAAGAAAGCCCCCTGATGTTTTATGCAACGTGTCTGCCTTTGACTAGAACAAAAAATAGATCTGAGAGTACTTTAATCTGTTGAAAGCAGAACTGTACTTAACAGTAAGCGTCACATCTCGATTGTTTGAAGTGACTTAGGGTTCTCTCATCTGACTTGACATTGTTTTACTTCATTGTTCATGTATTTAAGATAAAGCAAAATCATTACTATTTTAAAGTTAACACATAGAAAGTAGTCATGATCAATGGCAAAGGTTCCTAGCTCCTTGTCTGTGGGTTTTGGGGATGCTGTTTGTGAGTGACTCTGTGCATGCTCCTTATGTACAGTTATGTGTTTATGTTGAATTACTAGTGCTCTACATTGTGGTACTAAAGAGCTGGAGGACAGTGCTGTATAAACAACAAAAAGACTCTTCCAGGTCTTCACTTTGGTTTGCAAATTTGAGCTTGGATTCTTGCAGGAAGATTAGTGCTGTTTTCTGGTGGAGTTTACACACTGGTTGAACATGAAGCCATCAGTAAAAGGGGAAAAATGTGTGAACTTTAGAAACTTGCTTTCGGCTTGAGACTGCTCATCACTTCCTCTCCACTTATCAGAGTCTATTTTACTGACTCTTAAACAGAGGAATTTGGAGGATTTGCTTCCACCTGGATAGCCAGCAGCTCGCTGGCACAGGGTGCACAGAGAAGCTGTGGCTGCTCCACCCCTGGAAGTGTCCAAGGCCAGGTTGGATGGGGCTTGGAGCAACCTGGGCTCGTGGGAGGTGTCCCTGCCTGTGGCAGGGGGTGGAACAAGAGATTTAAGATCCCTTCCAACCCAAACCTTTCTGGGATTCAAGTACAACTCCCATCCTGGAAAGCATCAGGCTTTAGCAGAGGGGTTTGCTGGGAGGGGAGCAATGGAAATGGCATGGAGGTGCTGCACTCCTGAGAGCAGGCTGAGTGTGCCTGGGGCTTGACTTCATCCCATTAATGTCCCCCTGCCACAGGCCCTGGGGAATGGCTGTGTGTTGCCTGTCAGGCACCTTTGCTGCACCTCCTGCTTTTCAGATTACAGATTTCTTATGGTTCTGGGTCATGGGTGAACCAGATATGCCAGCCACAATGTTGGGAAGTTCAGCTCCAGCTTCTTGAGGCTCTCCCCTTCCTACTCCCTCATTATCTCCATCAGCCCTTCATTCCAACCAGGCATTTCATCCCGAAGAAAGACTTCTGGACAAATCATTCCTTGAAACTCACCCCCCCTCTCCAGTGTTCTGACCTCAAAAGATCTGCAGGGAAGGAAGATGTTTTGCCAAACCCCTCCCCATTTGCTCTGCTCCATGTTTACTCCTTAATCTGTTTTAGGAGCCTTTAAGCACAGACCATAACAGTCTGTGGGGTCTGTGCCTGCCCAAACAGGGACACTGCCTCCTGTTCTGTGACAGTGGCTTCCTTTGTGACCAAGGACTCGTTCATATCCAGTCTTTGGGCCATCCCACTCTGGCTGTTGCAGATATCAAAGGGAAAGACCTGGTAAGGACTTGCCAACCTGCCACAACCAAAGCCTGCTGTAGCTTTAGGTATTCCAGTAGTTTTGCTCCAGGGCTTTGCTAAATTACAGATGTTGAACAGGTAACAGAGAGGTGGTGGGGGGTGAAATATTCTTCAGCTGCACAATTAGAATAAAACCAGAACAGTTGAAGAGTTTCTGTCCCTCCACTTTGTACCTGGCTCATCCTGTGAGTTCTGCCATTGTTTTTTTGATCTACTTGAGCTGTCGTTGCATGGGGCTTTTAACATGAGAATTCTTCCCAGTCAGGAAGTAATTATAATCATAGACTGAAATATTTAATGGAACAACAATCACAGTTTTATTTATTTTTTATTGCAGTGTATGTTTCTCTCCTGAGTTTTGGAAGATGTTGCTGCTTCCTCTTCAATCACAGAAAGGAATGAGCCATGACATTTCTTTTTAATGAAAATGCTGATCTAGTGTTATCTTTGTAGAGCTAAATGAAAAGATTCTAAGGCTGACTTGGTTGAATACATTTATGGTTTAGCCTGGGGAGTGCTGATTTAGTGCTGGTGAGAAGTTTGACATATTTTTTCATGTTGAGACTGGCTTTTAAGAGCCAGGGAAAACTTGGCCTGCTTGGTATTTGGTAGGATGGTTTTGTATGGTAAGAAAACCCAACTGTTGAGTTGTGCAGAGCCAGAGGTGCCTCTAACAGTGGCACCCATTCTCTAAACAAGCCAGTCTCCATAAGATGTTCTGAGGTGATTTAAAAAGAGAATATTTAAGTGTCTGGCAGGAGCTGATTTTCTGTTTGCAATGAAGTGACTGCAGCAGGCCTTTCTCAGGGCCCAATGTGCCCTGAGCTGTTAAATACAGAATTTTACTTGGCTTAGTGGCTCACAGAGAGTGGGTTTCCAACAAACAAAACACTTCCCATGATAATGGTACAGCACACAAACAGTGTGCCAAAGGACTCCAAATAATGTGTGGTTGGCTTGGGGAAACTGCCATTTGTAAAGAGCAGAACAGTGCTCTTAATGTTCAGAAACAGCAGAACCTGCTTTTAATGTGGGTACCCAAAGCCATTGAGACTGCCTGGGCTCTCTTCAAATAAGTGGTTTTGTAGCCCATTATCAAATAGTAAGTGGGAAGGTGAAAAAAACCAATGGTATGTTTTGTTGGTTGAAATTTCAAAGCTTTCACACTTTAAAAAAATTAACAAGGGTGAACTATAGATTTAGAAGCCTTAGAGATGTTTTAAGAAATGATCAGTAAATCCAGTGCAACAAGGAGAAAAATCCTTCCTGCAAGTCCAAACCCTTCCCTCCCCCATATTCAGCATATTTCTATTTAGAAACTATTTTTGGTGTGTTTCAAAGACTTCGGGAATTGATTTAAACTAATGGAAACAAGTTGGGGTAGTACCTTTAAAGGAACACACGGGTTTTAGTTATTTTTTTATTTTTATTTATCCAAAACATCTCCTTGAACTTAAGGTTCCTCATGCCAACAGGTAGGTGGTGAGACTTTTTAGCCTTTCAGAATTAAAAGAGAAACATGTATTTCTAATTTTTCAATTCAAACAGTTTTACCTTGCTTCAGGTGACTTCAGTTTTTGCCTCTGCATTGCAAATATAACGATGAAAGTTTTTTTCCCTTTTGGTTCTTTGCCCTTCTCTTTTCCTATATTAAATTTTGCTGACATGGATTTTTGTCATTGGTGTGTGTTGCCAGGGCAGCTCTTCCACTGGATGTGGTTGGAAAGAGCTGGAAAAAGATAGACATCAATATTCTTTTAAGACATTATTATCTGCCTCCTATTTCCAGCTGTTGTTCCACGTGGCCTTAGAACATTCCTGTTCACACACATGTTCTTTTAGAATCACCAAATAATAAAATCATGGAGGTGAGAAACCTCTCAGATCATCCAGTCCAAGCAATCTTTCCAGACTTCTCAGTCCTGAAATTACATGAGTAGGGATAAAAGAATATGTTTTAGTGTGGGTATGTGTATTATGTAGGTAAAAATTATATAGATAGATATTATATTACACAGGAGACTTTTGAACTGCATGGCTTTAGCCATAAGTCATAATGTAGCCAATTATTGCCAGTTTTTCTCATTGCAGCTAAACAAGCCCAAAGGAAGAACAGGAAGAAAGGAGAAGTGCCTTCTTTTTGGACAGGTTCAGCCAATTTTAGGCAAGTTTCTTGGACTTTCTTTCACTGACCCTAGTCCAGTAGCTGTTACTGGCAAAGATGTATTTCTAAATGCCCATATTAAATATACAAATAAAATGGCATGTATTTGTCATCACTTCCCTCTCACGTGAGGTTCTGCTCTGGTATCTGCTGCTCTCATGCAGTAAATTATTTTTCTGCTCTAGATTAACAAAGCTGCAACACTCAGTGCCAGGGGCAAATCCTGATGTATCTGCACTCCTGGATCAGGGTGGTGATGAATGGTGAGAGCTTGGCAGAGCACAGTGTCCAAATGATCCCATTCCCCAGCTGGAATACAGATAATATCACGAAAAATACACAATACTTCATGTTGGTTTGCCCTGGGAAGATGTTTTTTTTTGCAAATGAGGTAGAGGGGGTTCTGATGGGATTAATAGGTCTGTGGATGATGCAAACTCGACAGAAGGTTGTGCCAAACTCTGTCCTTTCTGTCTGAAGTCACCATCTTTGCAGTTGGCTGTTGTCCTGCTGGGAAATGCCCCCTCCTCTGCACCCCTCTGTGTGTGGTGATTTCACAGGACGGAAATCCCCTGAGTGACCTTGAGTTGGGTTTGTTCTCCCTGGGTCAGACTAAGGAGCTGAGGATCCTCATCACCCTCTCCTTGCAGGTCCAGGTAATCCCACAGGAGTTTGGCCAAACTCCAGAGAGCCCCGTGGAAGCAGATTGGGACACTTGCCTGCAGTGAGGCTGGAACTGGACTAACAGGATCCTCTGTGTCTGTAGCAATTCCGCTTTTTCCAAAGTCCTTTGTGCTCCACAGGTGCTCATATTTGAAATGTCTATCCAGAATCCTTTCAGATCCAGAGAAGAAAAAAAAAAAACCAAAAAAACCCCCAAACCCCCCCCCCAAAAAAGCCAACCAAACACAAAACAACAACAACAAAAAAACTCCCACAAAACAAAAATAAAAATAAAAATAAAAAAGCAAACAACCCCCCCTTCAAAAAAACCCCAACCTGTTACTTTTGAAATTCCAGCAGTCCAGTTTGTACAATGTCCTGAAGTCCTGAATTTGTCATATTTGCCATATATTCCCTCCATCCTTGATCTGATGTGATCCTGCTGAGGCACCATTAGCAGAGCAAGGATGTAAGATGGTTTTCCTGATGGGATGTCAGAAGGATAAAGGGACTACACGAGGGAGGGGGGATTTTTGCCTAAATAGTAGCCACATTTTCACCTCACCTTTCAACTAATTTAAATAAACACATTAAAAAATGTAAGGTAAAATAAAGAGGGAAAAATACTTTTTTACAAATTACCTTAAGTCTCAGTTTAGAGCCTTTTTATTTTGGGTAACATAAGGTATAAGTGAATGGCAAAGTAGCAACAAATCCCTAGAGCAGGCCCACTTTCCATGTTTTATGAAAAAGATATGACGCAAACAAGCATCTGATTAATAATTAGTGGAGGTGATTTGCATTTGTACCAAAAAAAATCACCCTTACACAATTCTAGGGGAAGGAAAATAATTACAAAAATTCAGTTTTAGGGCTGCCACAACATAAAGGCACCTCAGTGTAGGTATGAAAATGTTGTCTTGGCTGGTTTGTCAGCCACAGCCTGAGCTTCACTTCCCTGTTTGGCTCTTCCTCACGTTCAGAAGGTTGGAAATTCCAGGAAAATGCAACAACCCCACTTGTAAGGAAAAGATACAAATATAGGTCAGGACCCAGTTTAGCCAAAAGATGGTGCTAATGTATTTATGGAGTTGGTTAGAGCCAAAACCGAGCAGGGAAAACAAAATTCACCATGCTGTGCTGCATTTTAAATAATGAATGAGCTTTTTTATTTACAGTAAGCCACGGTGAATGTAAACAATTTAATTTTTACAGATAACATTCAGCTTCTTTAAATGGATTATTAGATATTAGCAGCTTGGTGGGATATTTCAGAGCTAAAGAGGATAAATGAAAACATAATTGGATGGTAACCTTTAAATTTCACAATTATATTGCAATTCCTGAGACTGGCCTCTCTTCTCATTAAAAAAAATAAAAATGATTGAAACTGCACAGAAAGTACCAAAAATGTCTAAGTAGGATAGAGACAAACTGTACTTTCTGCCTAACCAGATTTGCATGTTTACCTTGATTTGTATTAGTTTGGATTTACAATTCATCCCTGAGGTGCAACATAGTTTTGGAAATCCTGCTAAGCTCCACATTTCCGAAAGACAGAATTCCCCCACAATACTGGAGAAGAACACTGTCACTTGTTGGCAGAGAGTTGCAGCCTCCCAAATTCACTGTGGGTTTGAATTTTTCCTGTTTTTTCTGCTGCCAAATCCTCGAGGAGGAAGCGCTGGCACAACGTGTTCCCTGTGCCACTCCTCTGTGTCCCCTCCCTGAGTTACTCCTGTCACACAGAAGGTCCTTCAGCCTCTCCCAGTGCCACTCCACGTGCACATTTTACTTTTTGATTTCACCAGAGCACACAGTAAAATTTAAGCAAAATAGAATCCTGGGGAAATACTCCTCCCCTCTCACACCCTGCACTGAGGTTCCATTTTTCTGTGCTCTTCTTATTTATGATCTGGAGGTTCCAGATTTTTCTGTGCTCTTCTTATTTATGATCACCAGGAACTGGTGCAGAGCTTCAGTGCTGATAGGAAAAACAGGGAAATCCTTTATGGAAAACAATATCTCCATATCCTTTTATCCATTTTGGGGGCATTTTCTGGGGAATCCTTCCTGCCTGTGTGGGCATTCCCCAGCAGACCATTCAGAAGTTGTGCCTTGCATTGCTGAGTTTCACCTCTGGTTTTCAAGGCAATGGTTTAAACTCTAGGAGGTGACTTCCCAACCTTGATTTTTCCCATCACTTTGGTTGCTAAGCGTTGTCAGCATCTTCTCAGACACGGTTGCTCTACTTCTTTTATTCGAAAATAGGGAAAACCCAATGCTTTCAAGATTTCCTGGTGCCTTCCTCTCAGCAGGAATGTAACCCCCAGAGCTGGTCACCAGCTACATGGAATAAAAAATTATAAAATGATGAGCGATTTTCCAAACATTTGGCAGCAGCAGTCTGGTTTTTGCTTGGTTATTGCTTCCACTCTGGGTTTTCATTAATAGTTGCATTTTTGCCAGGGAAGAAGGGCTGACAAACAATTTTGAATTGTCTGAGCCTTTAAGGATGAAAAGTGGTCACATAGACTGAGTTGTGGTAGTGGCTCACAACATTTTGAGGTTTCTGGCCTCAGAGCAGTTCAGTGTATTTAGGAAGAGGGCTAATTGCTAAATTTGAGCTAAATTCATATATATCTACATCATACACCTGTGTTTTCCTACAGATCTGTGTTAAGCCAAGCTGACCAGGTTCAGGAGTTGATAATTTTACACCCTGACTTTCACTTTCCCCCTGGAGGTGTGGCCTCAATTGTTATTTCTGTTTTGTTTGCTTTGCAAAACTTGTCAGTCTTTAATTGCAACATCTGATGATAAATATAACCAAATATGCTTCTACAGCTTCATTTTTTTTTTCCTTTTTTTTTGTGTCGAGTGCACAGAAACTGCCTCAGCATCTCTATCCCTGTCAGTGTTATTAATGGAAGGAAGAATTTGTGTGGAACAAACTTTGGCTTTTCCTCATTATGCCCCAAAGGAATTGTTATCGCAAACGGGCAACAGAAAAGATATTGAGCATCGGGAAATAAAATGTGAAGGGATATCTCAGGTTTTAAGACTTGTATATTGCAGAGTCTAAAAATACTCATGAACGTATTTTTCCTGACTGCAAAGGGTAGAAACTTTTCCATCTGACTTCTCATAGACCAGATCAAATGCTTATAATATAAAATGAACATAAATTCTAAAACAGTTTGGAAATTGAAAAGATTGATTTTCTTTATGTACGCGGCAAATTCTTGGGATAAAGAAGCCATAAACTATAAATATGCACTACTAGAAATGGTGTACATTGTTTCTTGTGATGGCATTTTCAACAACTGCAAAACAAAAGCAGAATGACATATGGAATTTAAATCCAGGGGTGTTACTAGGCTTTTCAAATAAAATGATGGCTGACTAAAACTCTTTCAATTTCACTTCAGGATATTCACCCACTTCATTTAAATATTCTTACTTTTGAAAAATATATAAATGTCTGCATAAGTTGATTTTTTTTTTAATTCCTGCACATGCCTGACAAGTTTCTGGTTGTTACGTTTAGATTTCTTTAATCAGAAATGCAGGAATTTGCCCGAGTTTGTGTTCTACCTACATAGTTTCTTTGTGATTTACGAGGGAGGAGTGAGTTGGTTTTTCTTTCCCTGTGTGCTGAATCTCCTCTTGGTGCCTCCTGCTCCTCTGCAGCCTGATCTGGAACAGAAACAAGAGCTGGGCCTGCTTTGCACAAATGAGATGGAATGGCAGGAAATCCAGGTGGGAAATGAGCAATGTATATGCACTGAGAGCCATTTACACAGGCTTATAGGCAGAACTGAGCCCTGTGTTTTAGGCTGTGTTTAAGCTGATTTAGGAAATACAAATGGTGAGAGTTTGTGCCCAGAGACTTTTGCTGGTTTCCAGGGATGACTGTAACTGCAGAGCTGATTTAGGCCCAAAGCTTTGGACACACAGAGATCATTTTTGCATCCTTGACATTTTTATGATCTTTTAAAGTCAGGTGCAATGTGTGCCCTGGGAGAGAAGGGGGTTGAAAACCAAAAGCTGTTAAAATGGCATCCTGACACTTTTATTAGACACAAGTAGATCAGGGCAGTGGTCAAGGCTGCCAGAGCTCCAGGAGTGCTTGGACAATGCTCTCAGGGATGCACAGGGTGGGATTGTTGAGGCGTCTGGGCAGGGGCTGGGGTTGGAGTGGATGGTTCCTGTGGGTGCCTTCCAGCTCAGGATATTCTGTAATTCAGTATTTCCTGAGCATTAGCACCTTGTCTATAAGCCCATCTTATTCTCAGCTCACTGCTGTTCTGAGCTCTGATGAGTTCTGGGAGGCAATGAGCTGCTCTGTGTCCCAGCCACCCCAGACACGGGGTCCTTATGGGCAGATCCCACAAATTCCAGATGGATGCCGCTGCACAAGAGCAGTGTTCCCATCTGGGACTGTTTTATGCTGCAGCTAATCCTTAACACTGAAAGGAGATGCACTTCTCCTGATTTAGTCCGAGGACTAGAGAATAAGGGAGCACCAAATGTGCAACAGCTCCCTGAAAAATCTGTGGATGAGCCGTGTGTTGAGGTGAGATAGGGGTTTAGGAACAGTGTGGTGAACAGCATGACTAGCTGCAATCAGTTAAGGAAAATTAAAAAAAATTAACTTGCAGCTCCACCACTGAAGGTGGCCCCAGTTTAATGGTGCTCCAGGGCAGCTGTGGAAGTGCTGCTTTTATTGGAAACCATTTCAGAATCTGGGTTTTGTGCTAAGTTTGATGCCAGCAATGGCTAAAGAGGAGATGTGAAATAGCACTGCCATCCAGATGAATGTTTCAAATTGCCCTTGCTGGTGGTTGTTTGGCTTCTCCTGTTGAAGTGAACTGTGTATGGTGAAGAGATTTTAAAGGAGTTACGGGAATTTGAATGTTCCTTTTGCTTAGCAAGCTGAGAAGACTTGTCTTCCCCACCCTATGAGGAGAGCTCTCTGCAAAGAGGGAATGTTCAGGAGCTCCCAGGCAGGGCAAAGGCTTCTTCAAATTATTTGAGGAAGGTTTCTTTCCTTTCCTTGCTCCATCAGAGTGCCCCTGACTGGCCTCTCTTGTGCCTTTGCCTCACCCCACTGTCCCCCACCCTTCTCAGAGCTGTGACATCCCAAGTACTCCCTGCACTGGGGTCCAGCTCCCTCCCCGTGCTCCCTGCCTGCTTTCCCAGTGAGCTGTGCCCACCCCTCCCTGCAGCCAGGCAGCTCCCACCCTGTCTCTGGCACCGTGGAGATGCCACAGCTCAGCACAGTGGAGCTGCTGCTCCTCCTGCCCCTTCCCAGGCTGTGACCACCTGGGTGTCCCTTTGTCCTGCTCTGAAATCCCCTCAGCCTGTCCTGCTCCTGCCGCTCTGCCTCCTTTTGATGTGTGAGTGCCAGCTCTGCAGTGGCTGTGGCCGTGCTGGGAGGGACAGCTGCTTTCTGTGACAGCCTGCAGTTGGTATGTTGAGCCCAGGCAAAAACAAAATGAAACACTAATTAAGATTTATGAAATAATTGTCTCACAAAAGCCTACTGAAAAGGAGAAGCGACAATAAAAAGGCTGAAAGAAAAAGAATTGCTTGTTGCTGGGACAACTGAAAATGTAGCAGCAGGTAAGGCTATTGCTGATGGGCTGAAAATCTGAAATTTAAATGTTCTCTCTGCTTTCAGCAAGTGCCACGAATGAATTTTTCTGCATGCCTGACCTGCTTTGTAGTCGGCTGGTGTGGGATTGTGACTTGCATGTAGCTTCATTTGCTAATGCAAACCCCAGTGTTGGTAATGCCTGACTGAGTGATGCTCCACTGCCCTTCTCAGGCTCCTGTAGGAGTGAAACACTGACTAAGATGATCTGAGCTCCTCTGTTGCTACCTGAATCCATGTGCAACTGGGCTACTTTCAATTATAGAATAGTGAAAGCTTTGAATTCCTGCTCCAGACGAGTTATTAACGTCGGTATCACACTGTGATAAAACCACATTTTTAATCTTGCAGTACTTAAGGTACATAAAGCATCACTGCTGCTTGAGATTTACTGGCTTCCCACTGCTCAGGTTCACTTTGTCAGCAGCAGAGGAAAGTCAGCTTTGAGCTCACAGGTGAAATGGAAAGAACTGGAAGAAGTTGTTGTTCAAAGCTCTTCTGTGGGTGAGGGGAAAATGACAGAGTTAGTACCAATTGTCTGCTTTGATTAATTAAAAACAAAACAAAACAAAACGGCAAAACAACACCTAAAATCTCAACAACTTATGGGCACTATAGAAACATCAGTAAGGGTTAAGAAATTATTAAGTCTTATCACTTCACCAGTTAAGGTCATCTTTGGTTCCTGTGGATGGAATTTAGACCTTAACAGGAAATTCTTCCCCAGGAAATATGGGAGCAGAAATAGTGCTTAAATCCAAGACTGTTATAGTCTGGGTATTGGAGAGCTGAGCTCAGGTCGGGCACCCTCACCTCAGCAGCCTGGAAAACTCGAGTTTTGGATTATCCAACTTGTGCTCAAGCTCTTAAAGCTCCTCCTGCTTTTCCCTTGCTCCAAAGGCTTTCTGTCAATGCTTTTCTTCTGCTGCAGGAAGCTTTGGCTGACCCTTTTGGGGGGTTTTGCAGAGCAGAACATGAGCTGGAGCTGCACAGCAGATTAAATGGTGGACTGCTCTGCTGGCAGCGGCTCAAGGCTTTAGGTGTTGGTAAAGGCTCAGGGAATGTGTGACTGCACCAAATTCCCAGCTCCTGCTTCCTGCTTGGACTCCTGTGGGCACAGAGGTTAATATTCCAGTGGATAGATAATTGGGTATTTCAGCACCAGCACCTCACTATTTAGTAGTAGCTTTTTATGAGATGATGCAATTTCATCACCTCCGCTTTTCTTTTTTTTTTTTTGACAGCCAGTGTTAGAGCCAGACTTTGCTGGTGTAAATAGGCATTAAAACTGCTTTAATTACTCTGCTTTACCCCAGTGGAGGCTGCTGGGACTTTGGCAGCTTCTCTTCAGTGCAACCTAATTACTTTTACACAGGCAACAATTTTCTCTTCACAAACCACCTGACCTTGTCAAGCGGGTTCATTGTTGACCACAATCTGCTCCCCAAACTTCCAGCTCCTTAAAAAAAGGTGGTTATAAGCACAACTTTCTACACAGGAGTTAATTTGATTTTTCCTTGGCTTGCACAGAAAGGATGTTTCCCACCAGGCAATGCAGAGAGAATTGGACACTGGGACATTGCAGCCAAAACAAATTTACTCCCAGAGCTGATTAAATTTCAGAGTTTTGGTGCAAGACATGATGACCTTCAAATATCTGAGCTATTTTCCACAGGTTTTAAAATGTATATATTGTTTTATGCAAATAGCCATCCATTTAATGGATGGACTCGTGGGCTGTGAGTGTTTTTAGACCTAGTTTGCTGTAGTAAGCTGGTGTCACACTACTACAGATTTTCATATTTTTTTGTCTAAAGCAGATCCATCTGGAAGAAACAGAAGACCAGGATCTACAGAAAGCGCAGAAAAACATCAGAAACTAAAAGAGAGAGAGGTTTTATGATGACCACAGCATGACTCCAGCTTTTATCTTTGCAAAGAAATAATATATTCACAATATCACATTGTCTTTCCTTTGAGGGAGTTTCAAACATGCCCAAGGAAGGCTCCTACTGTCTGATAACCCTAATTATCAAACTCTATCCAAAATCAACCTCTCAAGCCCATGCTTAAGAGAGCATGGGCTGCTCTTCCAGTCTGAGGCTTCTCAATATCCAGCTGGGAGAGCACTGTGTGTGCACAGGAGCAGCGTGTTGGGAGATGGGAGCAGGAGCTCTTGGCTCCATCACATTCCTTGGAAAAATGTCTTCTATCCTGTTCACATGGGACATCCTGGTTCATCTGCATGTTTTGGGATACAAAGGGTGACCTGAGCAGCTAGTAAAGGACAGTTTAAATCAAGTTGAGGAAGAGGGAAAATGGGACTTCTTCATTCCCTGTGTCGCAGAGGAGGAAGGGCTGGATGGAGGGACAGGGAAAACTCTGGAGAGCTCAGCTTCAAAACTCAAGGTTCCTGAGTATAATATTTTAATCAACAGTTTTTTTGGGTGCCTCCTATGAGCAGCTGCACACATCTATCTCTACCCTTTTGAGAGTCACATTTATTCCATACTTCCACACTTCCACAGTGCCTGGCTGTGTCATTGTGGTGTTCCAAAAATTATGTACCCCACAGGCAGTTTAGTTTGCTTATTCCTGCATTCCAGGCAAGCTAATATTAATTATAGCTGGGCTCTAGTTAAATACTGAGTGGTACATTTATAAGTGTCAGAGGCCTCTAAATTGGCTGCAGCTCCCCAGTATTGATTTGGGAGCACCCTGATAAACATTTTGTCTCCCAGAAAGGAAGCAGCTTGTCAACTCTTTGCCTCATATGTGGGACAGGTAATGCTTGCTCTGTGCACAGGCTGCCAAGGTGAATTTTAATTTACAGACATTAAATTAATATCTGCATGGTTGCAACCATCAGATCAAAATATTCTTCGAGAATTTAATCTTGGAAATAAAATATGCATTTGAGCAGACACGTATCTGTGTGTTTGGGCTTTCCAGGTGGGAAATCCTAAGTGGGTGACTCCAGAGCCCCTTGGCAGCCCACTCTTGTAAAAGACTGCCAAATTTTACCCAGACCTGTGTGGGATTTCATGTTTTTTTATAGCCCTTGGTGCATTATTTTGCTGTGGCTACCCCACAAAACCCTGTTACCAATGCATGAGTGTGCTTTAAACTCTGTCTTGCTCTCTTATTTCACATTCTATGGTATTTTTCTCTATTTTGGAAGAGGTTGGTGCTAGGCAAGGCTTCAGGACATCTTGGTGCATGAGATAAAGATTTGAGTGTTTAGTTGTCCACTTTACCCCTTTACTGGATTTTATTCACTCTGTTACTGAGTAGCAGGAGGGAAGGAGCATTTGTGCATCTTTTTTATTCACTACTATTATTGAATAAATTATATTCGTTGGTATTATTGATAAATTAAGCCAGCAAAATACACAGAGATTGGCAGATTTGAGGTTCCAGATTCGTATTCTTCCAGGATCAGAACAGGTTACCGGACTTAAAGTTGCTAAAGGAAAAAGTAATGCCGTAGCATAGACAAGGCATGCGCTCTAATGCATCTTTTTTGTTCCAATGATATCTTGGACATCAGTGCCCCAGATTTTCCTTTGCATCCGAGTGTTGCCAGTGGCAGCCAGCCTGGCACTATCCAGCAATCCACATCCCTGAAGATCTGCTAATGGCTGGAAGGGGTGAATGAGAAGGGATGCTGAGCAGGGTGAGGTGAGTCTCTCCTGCACTGGGATCGCAGAGAGAGCAGCTACAGGAAATCAGGCATTTCCCTCCTGTCCCGGGATAAAACCGAAGTGTCTCTAACTGCTGCAATTTCCTTGTAGCCTTTGCTTTCTTTTTAGTCCCACAGTGGGGATGGCTGGGTATATTTCAACCTGCTATTAGGAGGTCTTTAAGAAAACCAGAGTTTCTTGGGAAATCCCCTTTCTAGCTTTCTTCTGAAACGAGAGCAGCAATGATAATAACCCCGCAAAAATGTTATTCCTTTTATGTTTCATTTATTGCTACTTTGTCCAAGCCAACGTTTTTATCAGTGCTCCGGGCAAAAGCAATGATGCCAGTAAATCACTTCCTCTGCTCTGGGGTGTTCCAGGGAGGCTGGAAGCGCTAATGCCCTGCGAAACATCCCTGCCGAGGATTCAAAGGCTGATCTCCCTCCACCTTCCCTGTGCCAGGGTAGGACATCCTCTCCAGCCTTGCCAGACATGAGTTTAACGAGGAACTGAACTCAGATCCCCTCGCAGGTGACTCGCTCTCCTCCTCCTCTCAGAAGGTTCATGAGCCCCTGTGCTAAGCACAGGAACACTCTCCAAACCTCCCGGAGCTGTGGGAAGGGCTGCTCGAAGTGGATGCTCTCCCAACACCTGAGGGATGAAGGGTTCGGGGTGGAGATGGACACCTTGGCTTTAAAGGCTTGGGCTTTTAAAAAGCACAGTTTACTTTCACTTTAGAAAGTGAAACAATTTCACTTTCTAAAATTTCCTGGTAACATTTTAGAAGTTTAATAAAGGACAATAGGAGACAGAGACAATAGAGCAGAGATTATGGCTGGGTGTGTCTTGGCACTCGGCCAAGAGCACACCTGCTAGTTTGGGACACACCCTTTATATACCATTTCTATTGCATCAGCTGCTGCATATTTAATCTTTTCTCCAAACTAGTTTACATGTTCTAAGAACTGTTTAGCATGGCTCCTCCTCAGGTCACCCTTTTTAGAGCCTGAGTATTTCTTGGTTGTGGTTTTAGTCCATTCTCACCATAACCTCCAGTTCTTGGGCTTTCTTCAGGCAGTGAGTGCTGCTGGTTGACACACCAGTAGCAGGGTCCTCATCATATGTTCCTTGGATATCATCCCAACCAAGCAGGCATTTTAACACAAGCATATCTATATCAGCTACTTCTAAGTTTTAGTTAACAACAGAAATAAAAACTATATCTCTATAGCAAAGTCACCTCAACACCATCCATGTCAATATTTGCAAAAGCCAATACAATTATATATATCTATAACAAGTTTAACGAGGAACTGAACTCAGATCCCCTCGCAGGTGACTCGCTCTCCTCCTCCTCTCAGAAGGTTCATGAGCCCCTGTGCTAAGCACAGGAACACTCTCCAAACCTCCCGGAGCTGTGGGAAGGGCTGCTCGAAGTGGATGCTCTCCCAACACCTGAGGGATGAAGGGTTCGGGGTGGAGATGGACACCTTGGCTTTAAAGGCTTGGCCTTTCTTGTCCCTTTCTTGTCCCACTGCTCTGCCAGGATTGTGGCTCCCATGGGCAGCGAGTGCTTCTGTCAAATTCCTTCTTTCACCTCTGGCTCCAGACAGGGGTTTTGGGGGCTCATTTATCCTTTTTGGTCGTTGGTGTTGAATCCTCCTGTCCTGGTGCTGACTGTGGAGCTCCTGACTGGAGGGTTCTTCTCACGTTGCTATTTCAGAAAAAATGAAAGTGCCTGAAGAGAGTTTTAAACCTGGCTAGTGCAGAGTGCTGAGCTCCTCAGTCTCCGTTTTAAAGGCAGTGAAAGCTGCCATTTGTGTTGAAATCACGAGGGATGTGCATCTCCAGGTTTCAGTAAATTATTCCTGTCACTTGGTCTCTGACTTCTGCATTTGTGCTTCTCTGAAACTTATTAAACATATCTGAAAAATAGAAGGGGAAGCAGCACACCACAGGTCACAGTAAATGTTGTTGTTTATATTTGTCTAGACTAGGAGAGGCAGTAAATTAGTCTGGGCTCCTCACACCAGGGAGACTTTCAATGACATTGAATATCGGAGTGTGTCTCTGCGGGGACACAGTGTGCCACTGCATTTCCTAACTTTTATCTCGTTTTGAATGAAAAGGAATGGAAGTGTGTGATGTCTATCAGCAAACTAGGACATGGTTAGACAAATAACCTTGGTCTGGAGGAGAGCATGGCCTTGTGTTGGTGATGGGGAAGAAATGGATTTTGTTCTGGTTTGTCACAATTCTCATAGGACACTAAATGAGCCCATCTTTGTCTTCCCCTCTTTTATAGCAGACCCAGACCACTCACTAAGTATGTTTTTTTGGCTGGTTTAGCTTTAACTGAACTGTTTGTGGTTTTCCAGAGCAGATCAGATTGCCCTTCTTACTATTCCCACTCACTCAGAGTGTCATCCCATCTGTAGGGTCAGCACAGGCAGGATCTTGCAAACACCTGAAAAATTGGTTTCTTTTTATTTTCTAACCATGGACCATGGAAACCACGCATAGAAAAGACACAGGAAAAAGACACAAAAAATCTGTGACTTGCCCAAAACCAGCTGGTATTCTGGAGCCTGCAGGTGTTCCCAGAATCCTTTGTATAATGGGAAACTCTTCTTTTTGGGTATTATTTTCCTGAAGTAAATTGAGGGGTCCTTACTATCTTCCTGCAGTGTGATCTGTGATCACTGTGTGATCACTATCTGTGCAGACAGAGCATTCCTTCTGCTAGTTTTCCTCCTGGCTCTGGGAACTGTGCATGACCAACCTGAGCTAGATCTTTTAATCCTCAGTCTGGGATTTTGGGAACTTTCCCAAAATGAATTGTGACATAATTAGTCTGTGTAACCTTTTCTATTCCTTGGCAGAAAGTCTTAAATTGCATTTTAAGTGAGAAAAAGATGTGAATATACCCTTGTTTTGGAAAGAAAGGAAAGGATTGAGTGCTTCAATCCTTGGAAATTGCTTATTACAGAGGACAGCTCCTGGTTTATTTTGTGTGTAGGTGATACATGTTTGTAAAGCTTTATTGCCTGGTTCAGGCTCATTAAAGTGCCTTTTGGAGGTGTCACTTGTGAGAAGGAAGCAGGAGGGATGGAGGACAGAAAGGCCTCCTGCCTCCAGGCACTCCCTTACTCCAAGTCCTATTACTCATGTTAAACCCTGGCTCTCCAACATTTATCTTGCAAAATGTCCCATATTTTTCAAAAATTATTAGATTGACTAAAGAAATAGAGACCTATTTCATATGATGATAGGTTGTGAAATTAAAGTTGACAGGCGATAGCCTTTGTCTGGAGAGGCACTTTAGAGAGAAAAGTAATCAATGGAGAAAGTTCCAGGGAAATGTTAGCATAAGAATGAGTGGTTTCAAATAGTCTGCTCATAAATTCCAGCTGGACTTCAGAAGTTTGCTCACAGATAGAGGAAATGAGGTTCTGGAATGACTTTCCAATAATAACGGGAAAAGCAATCAAGCGAGTTGTGAAGATGAAATAAGTTTTGTGCAGGTAACTGTGCTATAAAATTATAATCTCGTTCATTGCCTGGGAACTTCCTCACGAGCATGTGTTTCTGTCCTAGTGGAAATTCCCCAGTGGGCGGGACTGGGGCTCTGTTGGCAGAGTGGCGTCCTCTAAAGACTCTTATTTCTCTGAAATTTCATGAAAAACTTCTCCCAAGATTTCAAGAATCTTTATGGATAAAGAGTGGGTTGGGGTGGCCCTGGCTGGCTGCTCTGTCACACCCCACTCCTCAACACATCCCATTGTTCATGTGCTGGTGGAGCAGATGGGATGTAATTAGTTGATTCTTCTGCCATTGTGCCTTGAAGTGTAGAAAAAATTCCTTTATTTTTGAGCATTTCTAACTTTCTTCACAGTTGGCATCTCTAAAGGCCTCTGAGAGACGTAAACAGCAACATTCCCATTTTCCACATGAAAATAAACCTTGCCAGCTTGGTTGGAACTAATTTTCTAATTAATGGCTCCCTGATTTTCTCTTTTCCTTAGAAGCTGTGGTATTCCTGTGGATAACAGCACTTTTGTTGTTGTTAGGCTCGATTGGGTTATTTTTCCCCAGTGAGTGTCTCTTTTGATTTAACTGTAGACACTTAGGGAGAACAATATGGAGGAGATAAATGAAAGTGCACAGAAAATATTCATTAAAAATATAGGTCCTTGTCTCACTTGCCACAGAAGAGCAAGATGTAAGATTGTTTTTCTTTAGATCCTTTTCTCACAGCCTATTAACAACCGCTTATCTTTTTTCTTTTTAAACTTTATATTTCTTTCCCCAAAATCAGCAATGTGTTTAACAAGTGAAAACATTCTCCTTTGAAGGTTACCCCACTCTCAGATTGACTTGACTGTTGATTGCACTTGAGCTCGTAGCTTTAATTCACATTAACCACATTTGTTTTTAATTAAGCAATGTCTTTTGACATTGAGCAAAGACAGTCCATCACTGCTGTCAACAGGTAAATTTTGCTCTTTAATATAATACTGAGTCTTATATTTCAGCTTAACAGAGATGAAGTTTTGAGGGTGATTTACTCAGCCTATAGATTTTTAAGCAGGAATGCAAATTCTCTCACAATTTGCCATGGTCCAGTTTAATCTAATAGCTTTCAAAGTGAATTCTAATAGAAACAACTCGCTCAGCCATAGACCCAGCTGCATATTTTCATGTATTTCCTTGATATCCAATGTGTAACAGGTAGCATTTCTGTTTATTAACACTGACTGTGTCCTATAAAGACCATTTCAGAACTGGTGGGCTCTCTCTTCCTCTCTTCCCTTTGCTAGTGGTGTTCACAAAATATTGCTTTGGGGTTGGCAAAGCAAACACAGGCTTTGATATATGGGTTGCAGTGCTTAGAAAATGGAAAACAAACAAACAAACAAACAAAACAAAACCAAAGACCCACAGATTTTTCGGTTAAGCCCTGGGTTTGTGTTTTTCATCAACTTTTTGTTTTCCTGTTTTCTGAAGTGCACCAAAGAAGATAACATGGAGAAGGTTGTCTGGGATCAGTTAGCAGCAGCTCTCTGAATTAGCAGCATAGCAAATTTGGATGATCCTGTGCCAGGACCTGTTAATGATCAAAACATCCTTATCTTTTCCATTAAAGATGTTAAGTTTTCTGACTGATAAGTTTTGGATGATAAGTATCATTGTACTGGAATAGTTTCCTTAATAGTGGCAGGAATATGGCATTTCTTTCCTATCCTACACTGGTTTGGTGCTACCAACACCATCCACTGAATCACAGAACCACAGGATGGTTTGGGATAGAAGGGACCTTAAAGCCCATCCAGTGCCACCCCTGCCATGGGCAGGGACACCTTCCACTGTCCCAGGTTGCTCCCAGCCCCATCCAGCCTGGCCTGGGACCCTTCCAGGGATCCAGGGGCAGCCGCAGCTTCTCTGGGCACCCTGTGCCAGGGCCTCCCCACCCTCACAGGGAACAATTCCTTCCCAATATCCCACCTACCTCTGCCCTCTGGCAGGGGGAAGCCATTCCCCCTTGTCCTGCCACTCCACCCCATTTTGAACTGTTTATTTGTATTGTTTGTTTCTTTGTCTGTGTTAAACACATAATGTTGATTCCTTGCATGGAACACAATTTCTGTGCAAAGAAACCAAGCAAGGAAATGTAATCCTGTCTGAAATTTGCAAATGAAAGGGCAATAAGGGTCTTGGAGAGTATTAAAACATTTCAGATGATATTTGGCAGCTGAAGGCATACAAATTCCTAAATCTTTCTGAATTAGTAGTGATTAGTAAATATTATACATGCATTTCTAGGGTTTTTGCCTTTTCTTTTAAGCCACTTTTGTGTTCTGACAGCACAAGTGGAAATTGTGGCAGTTGTGACTGGAATGCTGATAACTGAAGCAGGCTCTTTTAGGCAGTGGGATTCATTAGGTGGCTTTGCTTGAGCTGTATAATATCATTAGTATTACATGTATACTTACACAATTAATTTGCTTTGCTTTTGACATGACAGAACAGAATTTCTTACTTTTTTTTTTCCCTCCTTTGCTTGTTATTTCCTGGCAATGGAGTGAAATTTGCCTGTGGAGTAAACCCTTTCCTTCTAATAAAAGGTTCTGCTCAAAACATCTAAATTTTTGTTATTTCATGTATTCCCTCCTCCTCCTCCCCTCCTTGCTGGACTTTTTGATAATAGATTCTTGTTTTTTTCTCTTGGTTCTTAGGAAAACTATTGAAAAGGAAGTCAACAATAATAATCAAGCTGAAGTATAGCAAAGCTCTGGCTTTCAGCTCACAATTGCTACAGAAATTGGGCCCAATTCATTATAAGCTATAGGCGCATATAAGTGAAATTTCCTTTCCTTTATTTGGCTGCTTACTTGATGTTTTCTTTCTTACAGGTTCTCTTTGCAGGAAAATTTAACAGCCAAGTCCTGTCTGCCTGCATGGAAGACTCCATTGGCCTTAACTTTGGGAGAAACAAGTAGGAAGTGTTTCCTTCACTGAAAATCCCAGGTGTTTTTTATTTTACTTTTTTTTTGCCCCACTTAGCATTCTGCCTCCAACAGGTGTGTCTTTTACTGCCTCTCACAGCCACATTTCTAGTGCTGCTGCTTCTCTGTGCCTGCGTTTGTGCTTGTTAAGGAAAAAGTGCTGGAGGCTGCTGCCAACTTTTTTATTGCATCCCTGTATTTCTTCTGTGCACACCTCTGCTGCTGGTTCATGCAGGATCTCCAGACCTGGGAGGGACCCTCAAGCACCACTGAGTCCAACTTCTGGCTCAGGACACCCCAACAATCCCACCCTGTGCATCCCTGGGAGCGTTGTCCAAACTCTCCTGGAGCTCTGGCAGCCTTGGGGCCGTGCCCATTCCCTGGGGAGCCTGGGCAGTGCCCAGCACCCTCTGGGGAAGAACCTTTCCCTGAGCTCAGCCTGACCCTGCCCTGGCACAGCTCCAGCCATTCCCTGGGTCCTGGCCCTGTCACAGGGAGCAGAGATTGGAGCCTGTTCCTCTTCCTGAGGACCTTGGTCACATGTAGGTTTTGTAGCCAGCTGCCTTTCCTTCCTTATGCAGACTGAGTTGAAAAAGATGAGATTTTGGTTTTTGGCTCTGCACAAATTTCACCCCATGGGTAGTGCCTGCCTCTATCAATAGTGTTTGTGGTGTCTGAAATGGCAGCTCCTGGGTGTGATCCCATGAAAGAAGAAGCAATAAAATCACTGTTCAGTCAGGTGGAGAGGGTTACCTGCTTCATGCTGGGCTTCCTTTCAAGACATTTTTGCACCAGTGAAGCCAGTTGCATTTTGCTGCCTTTCCAGTCTGCTTTGTTGGAGTTTTTTCCTTTCCTCTCCTCTCTGTTTTCTGTCCTGCTTCTTACTAAAGTCTCTGCTGAGCTCTTTGTGAAGAGCATGGGCTCCTTTGGGCTACACTTCCTGCAGGGACACCTTTGGCATCCCCACCTTTGGGGCAGCACAGGGACAGCCCCAACCTCTGCTCCCTGTGACAGGGCCAGGACCCAGGGAATGGCTGGAGCTGTGCCAGGGCAGGGTCAGGCTGAGCTCAGGGAAAGGTTCTTCCCCAGAGGGTGCTGGGCACTGCCCAGGCTCCCCAGGGAATGGGCACGGCCCCAAGGCTGCCAGAGCTCCAGGAGAGTTTGGACAACGCTCCCAGGGATGGACAGGGTGGGATTGTTGGGGTGTCTGGGCAGGGCCAGGGGCTGGACTGGAAGGTCCTTGTGGGTCCCTTCCCACTCAGGATGTTCTGGGGTTCTGTGATTCTATCCCAGCAGAGGCTGTTTGCCAACAAACATTCCCTGCTGGAGTTTCTGCACTTGCAACTCTGTGCCACAGGCAGTCCCAGAGATGCTCTGCTGACATCCTGGAGGACACTTAGGGTTAAAATTAAGGTAGATTTGTAGCCACTGTATTGCCAATATGACTTTCCAGAATCACAGAATGCTTTGGGCTGGATGGGACCTCAAAGATCATCCAGAGCAGCTGTGGTTCTGCAAGTGTCCCAAGCAGGTCGGACGAGGCTTGGAGCAACCTGGGCTAGTGGAAGGTGTCCCTGCCCATGGCAGGGGGTGGCACTGGGTGATCTTCAAGGTCTTTTCCAACACAAACCATTCTATGACTTTCTGATTCTGTTGTTCTTTCTCACAAGCCGTGTGCCACATTAAAGCAGGGACCTTCCACATCAAAAGTGTTTAAATTAAAAGCTGAGGTGGTGCTTCACAGGATCTCCAGACCTGGGAGGGACCCAGGTCCCTCCAGCCACTGGAACTGGCTGGAAGGACAGGGTTGGGATTTGAGGGAAGAAGGCAGCACTGGAAGCACCACTTCTTCCTTTGGGTCCGGGATTTCACTCTGGATTCCAAAATATCTCACCTTGCAGCGCATTGTGCCTGTCTGTGGAAGGAAAAGATGAAACTGGGAGCCTTGCAGATTCCTGAGAATGGTAATCAGCCAAATTTGTGTTTTGGAGGGGAAAAGGAAGCTCTTGCTGATAAGAAAGTGTCTCTTTGATTCTAATCTCTTTCACCTGTTGAACAATTATTGATGACTTTCATTACGATGCTTTGTTGCCGGTGCTATGAAAGGAGAATAATCAGTGCTGCATTAAGGTACATGTAAAAAGCCTGTCTCTATTTGCATGGTAATGAAGTACTACCTAAGGTGTTAGAAGGAGAATCAATAGACTAATGAGATTTTATGCAAACAATCTCAAGTAACAACCTGGGCTCACCCTTAGATAAAAGGATTTGTTTGAAATAGGAAAATACTTATAAGGTGGGCTTTCTTTCTTTAAAAAAATGTATTTTCATATCAGTGCAAATTGAAACATGAAAAAAATCTGGTTTTTTAAGTATTAAAGAAAATAATTCCAATCTATCTGGATGCTGTAGAAATAATGGCCTAATCAGGCTCATTCTTATAAGTCTTGTGTATCAGTTTCATTTTTTGGTGCTGATATTTAGCCTTGAGGATGAAGGGTGTAGAAGTCCACAGCTGAAGGTAAACCATAAATATTATTGCCTACAGCTCCTCAGGTAACACCCACTGACTGTGCACTGGGGGTAGACAACTTTTTGAGTGAAGAACTGACTATTTGGGGACAGTGCTTAGACTGAGGTAAACACACCTCNAAAAAAAAAAATACTAAATATTATTGCCTACAGCTCCTCAGGTAACACCCACTGACTGTGCACTGGGGGTAGACAACTTTTTGAGTGAAGAACTGACTATTTGGGGACAGTGCTTAGACTGAGGTAAACACACCTCAGTATTCTGGAAAAATGTATAGATTTGCTTCTTTAGCTTTGTATTGGTGCCTTTTTTTCTATTTTAATTACAATTGATTTTTGGTATCATTTAAGCACAACGGTGTTGCAGAAAGCACATTTTTCAGCTGAGCTGTCGGGCTGAAAATTAAGATTTGCTGCAGATTTTGGTAGGAAGAGGGAGATGAGCTCTGTGTTTTCTTGAGAGACAGAAAAAGCTGCAGGGAACTACTGTGCCCAAACTCCCTCTGGGTTAGCCTGACTATGCCTGGGAAAAACCTGCTTTTCGTGCATTTAAGGTGCTGTGTAATAAGGTACAGAAATATGGGTTCAGCTGCATGAGGCCCTGTGAAACCTCACAAAGTGTGGGTTTATCCACCACACACAAAAACCCACAAATTGCAAACTCTGCTGGTTTATTAGAAAAACATGGGAAAAGCAGAGGCACCATCAGGAACCTCAGGCAAAAACAGAAGAAAATTTAGTAAAGACAGAATGGAATTATTCTCTTTTTTCTATTTTCACAGGTAGCTGAAGCATGAGAGAGAAAAACACGTTTTTACCCAGAAATCTGCCTCCCCACCAAAAATCCTCATTCTCTTTCTGCAAGAAAGAAGGGTTTTCTATATTTTCTCCAGTGCTCCTGACTGGGTTTGTTTCCACCAGGCAGCAGCATGGGTGCAGGAGGTGCCTGTCCCCAGCCAGGGACAAACTCTGATGGACTGTCACGAAAAGGACAGGGAGGAGAGGAAGGTTTCCTGTATCCTTAAGGATGCATTTTTCCTGTCAGCTTCTCCTGCTGCTCTGTTCCCAATGGCACTGGGAATGTCCAGCTCTGAGGTGGCAGAGGTGTTGTCCAGCCTCTGCTGTGATGCCCTTGCTGTTCCCAAGGGTTGGGTTTTTTGTTTCCATGAGTGCTCAAAACTGAGTGGAGGGAAAGAGCCAAGTTATCTTCAGAACCCCAAGAAGGTTTGGGTTGGAAGGGACCTTAAATCTCCTGTTCCACCTCCTGCCATGGGCAGGGACACCTTCCCCTTGGTTGCTCCAAGCCCCATCCAGGCTGGCCTTGGACACTTCCAGGGATCCAGGGGCAGCCACAGCTTCTCTGGGCACCCTGTGCCAGGGCCTCCCCACCCTCACAGGGAACAATTCCTTCCCAATATCCCATCCATTCCTGCCCTCTGGCAGTGGGAAGCCATTTCTCCTTGTCCTGTCACTCCATCCCTTGTCCCAAGTCCCTACCCAGCTCTTGAGTCCCTAAAAGTTCTCATAAGGTCTTATCAGACCCTTCTCCAGGCTGAACAATTCCAATTGTCTCAGCCTTTCCTCACAGGAGAGGTGTTCCATCCCTCTGATCACCTTTTGCTAAAGAACAGATAAATGGAATGAATTTCCACTAAAATCAAGTTTTTTCTTGTTAAAAATTCCAAGGAATCTGGTTCCTTAAAAGAATAAAATAGAAATGTGTCCTTTCTCAGTTATCGCTTCCTGACTGTATTTTTATTTTTTACTTTTGCTTTCTAATGAAACCAAGCTCCCTAAGATGTGGGCAAAGCAGCATTTCATGGCAGAGCACTTGTGAAAATGCCCCACAGCGAGATGTGTCTACTTTGAATTTCCTTGGGATTCTGCCAAGACGCTTTTCAAGAGGCAACAAGTGACAGGAGTGCTGCTTGAGGTGAGTGGTGCTTCATTCCACTGGGAAACGGCAGGCTGTGTTTGGGAAAGGGGTCTGAACCACCCCAACAGCCTTTGGGTAAAGCTGTGGGGTTTTTTTTGGCACAGGGAAGAGAGTGACAAAGCTGAGGCTTTCTGATACAGGATTTTCAAGCTGTTGTCTCACTCTGGGTGTTGTCTCACTGATTTCTTTTCACTCCCTTCCCTTCTTCCACACCCTTGGACTGCAGAGCAAGTGGGACCTGTGCAGTGTGAGCACAGAAATGCTGCCCTGAAAGGAGCATTCTCATTCCAAGAGCTTCCCAGCACTAAACCCCACGCTTTTGGAAGCAAAAGGCAGAGGATCTGAGTTTTGTGTGCTGCTGGGCATTGGCAGGGATGCATTCCCATGTCCCTGTTATCTGGAGGCAGGGAACTCCATTTCCCTGACTCTCTGGGATAATGGTAGGGTGCTGATGCTTTTTATTTGGGCCTTTTAGCTGAAATCTGAATAAAACTGGAGAGAAAACAGAGGGGAGGGAAGAAGAGATTTGGCTGGCATGTTGTTTTTCCATCAGCTCTCTCCACAGTTTTGTTTACTGAAAACAATATAAGTTTTCCATTATGTATTTACTGGATTTTTAATTGAAAGGATCATTATTAAAAACCCCTGACAAGCTAAATTAGGCTCTCTGCTTTGGTTTTAACCGGTCTGATGAGAACTTGCAATATAATCTATAACTATTTATGAGTCAATTTCTTCACTGATATAAATCCCTTTTTAATTCTTCTGTGAGGTCCTTCAGTTTCTCCTACTGTGGAGCCCAAGGGAACCAGAAAATTAAAATCTAAGGCAGCGATTACAGTGAATTATAATTTTACTGTTTCCCATATGAAGAATTGGTTTCCCCCATTTCTTGTTCTTGTTACAACCTTTGTCAAGAACATAAATTATCAAAATTCTTCATTGGTTAATATTCCATGTAAATTCTAGGGGAAGTGAGACAGCGTGTCCTTTGTGTGGCACTGCTTCCTGGGCTGGATTTCTTTTTAAACAAAAGGATGATGCAAAGTCAGATTCTTGTTCTTTTATACAGTGGAGCCATCGAGACATTAATTTCTTTTGTGGTCCTTAGGTGTGGAAATACCCCAAGTGGAAAGGTGGTGGCAAAGGGGAAACCTGCATGGGATGATCATGATTTGATTCCTTATACAGCCTCCAAAATTAAATTGAGCTCATTCTGCAGGGGATGGGGACAGACACCATGAGGGGAGAACAAACCTTCTCAAGCTCTTTTGCAGTGACTCCAGATCATTTATGGGGGATGTTTCAGAGAGTCTCGAGTGCTGTTTCCAGGGCACTTCTCATAGTGTGGGCATGCAGTGGGTTTTATGGGAGGCACAGTTCAGCTGGAGTTGAGGGATAATGAAGAGCAACTGTGGAGTGAGGGAGCCAGCTCATAAAGCACTATAAACCCTTTAATTTCTAAGGCACTGTATTAATTTCTAATACGATCCATTTACTGAAAAATAATCTGTTTTAGACAGGGAGGGCAAAAATCTTGAAGAATTTAAGAATCCTTCTGGGGATGTGTAAGCACAGAGTAAGTGCCTATATATTTTTTCCAGTCTGGACAATGTGGGCTGAACAATTTTTCACTGAACTGGGGACTCCTACAGCACTGCCATAACTGATTTTTTGTGTGCTTTGCTCTGTGTGCATGCTTAAGAGTTTCCATGAAGAGCCTTGTTTTCCACAATCCCAGTGAGCAAATTTTACTTGTAAAACAGTCAACATTTAATCCAAAGTGGTTTTATGTAGATGTGAAATTCCTACAAAGCAAAATTCTTTCCACTTTGTAGACAAGATTATTGTATTGTATACAAGATTATTGGTATCACTTATTATTCTGCTTGAGAAATTTGATAATAACATTTGTGTCTCTAATTCCAGGGATTTAATTTTGGAGTAGTATTGAAAGGAAAATCAATGTTTAAATTATGTTAGCTCAGTAACAACCAGTATTTTAAATTAAATTATTAATTATATGAAGTTGAAAAATGTTATTTAACAGAAGCCTTTAACATAAGAGTTAAATAAGAGTTTAAATAAAGGGGAGGTGTTTCAAAGAGTAAGAGAGAGAAAAATCACTTCCAAGGAGATGCAGAGCAAGGGATTTCTTTGCAAATAAGGAGAGTTCCAAACAAGTGAAGAAACTGGGAATGCAGAACCCCTTTCTCAAGTGAAAACAGAAACATAATTTATTTTACCTTTGTCTTAGATAAATTCTCCTGTTTGGGCATGAACAGATGTTAAAGAGCATTTCTGTTCTTTCCCTAATTGTGTTATTTGTTTGTGGTTTTTTAGCTCGTGGGTCTGAGAGTAGAGAGTGAAAATAATAAGGGGAAAATAAAGGGAAAAAAATCCTAAAAATTAAACTCTCTGCGTAACAACAATCCTCTGCAAATTGCACAGGCACAGACACAAATTAAACCACCGATTTTCTTCTGAGGACATGCTGCTAAAGAATAAACCTGAATTATTGAACCAAAACCAACCACTCCAGGAGCAGGATAATTTTCACATACAGTACATAGATGTGTCAGGCATATTTATTGTTCTTCATTTCCCTTGATTTCATTTCACAGAAATCCTAAATAGAACTCTATAGATCTCTCTCTCTCAGTTGTGTCTATAGAGATCTCACCTTTGAGCCTCACCAAATTTTGATCAAAGGCCATGGAATAATGTGGTTTTCACACAGCTCATTATGACATGTGGGGTTTTTTTGCACATTCTCTTTAACTTTGTAATGGGTGAAACTCAACTTCAGTTTGGGACCTGCCTTGGGTCTGGAGTTTGGAATTGGATCCAAGTGAAAATCTACAGCTTGACCAGGCTCAACTGCTTCAGATGGACTTACCTAGACTGTAATTAAAAAAAAAAAAAAGAAATTTGAAAAGTATTTACTCTTTATTGCAGCCCCAAATCCCAGAGTTATTTTAAAGCTAAAACCTGTTATTTTTGGTTCTTTCTTTCAGCTGCTGTCTCATATCCAATTCCAGCATATCACAGAACATTTCCTAAGGAATTCAGCCTTCTCAGCCTGCCCTGCTGCCATCTCTCCAGGTAGGTTTCTGCAGCTTGGTCCTGTGGTAATATTAGGATTAGCTCCTATTTCCAACCAGATTTGTTTCCTGAGAAATTTATCTCCAAAACTCTTGGTTTTTACATTAAAGCTACGTATAGATTAATTTTTCTTTCATCAAATGACACTGCCTTTTCACCCATCAAAGCTAATGTGTCCACTGTAACTCCTTCAAAACAACATCCTGTTCTGCTTGGTAATGATCACTTTCAGTTTCCATAACAGCAGAGAATTCCAGGTGCCAGGGATGCTGATGGGAGATTTGTAATCCAGTGGGAGCAAGATTGGAGAGTTCTCTGACAAAAGGAAGAGAGAACTCTCATTGTGAGTAAATGAAGTCCCTAACAGCAGGTTTAATAGATATTAAACAGCTGGGAAAATAATGCAGAGGGCAGTAACATTTTCTGGTTGTTTTTCATCTTCAGGAAGCTCATGTCCACAGTGTGTGACCAGGAGAGAAGGATACCACTGTGCTCCAGGTGAGATGGGAAGTGTTAGAACTCCTGGAGGATGCCTCACCCCGGCCTCACAGCTGCGAAAAATAAAACATTTCCATTTTGAAAGCTCCAAGTTGTGTCAACCTGGGATGGTGCAAAGTGTCCCTGCTCGTGGCAGGGGGTGGCACTGGATGGGCTTTGAGGTTCTTTCCAATCCAAACCACTCTGGGATTCTATAAAACAGAAAGTTTTAGACTTTTCCCAGGCTTCCTAATGAGTTTTGCCCACACACGTGTTTCTATCTCACAGGCAGTATCAGAGAAGGTGCTTCAGAGTCCACAGCTTTACTTTACCACCAAATTTGAAGAATCATGTTGATATGACTAAATTTTAACATTAAACCTGCTTTTCTGAGGGAAAGAAATCTTTAACTTGTGGAAAAATAGGTTTAATTTTTAAATGTATTAATTACATTTTTTTTGTGTATTTTCCTGACCTATTTCACTATTTTCAGATACATTAACTTTAAATGGCTTAATGATTCCTACAATATTTACATAACTGGCTCTTACCAATGTATAAACTAAATCTTTTGACTGTTCTGTCCATATAGCTGATATCCTTTTTATCTGGTTTTCCCATTTTCCCAGGCACAGCACCTGGGAATTTTTTCCAACCGTGCAGAGATTTCAAATTTTGATACCACCGAGTAATTTTGGTCTTTGTGTATGTATTTTTTAATATATATATTGCTGGCATTTAAAAATAGAAATTAGGGAAATGCTGTTGAAATTCAATCTTAAAGCTGTAACTAGGAAAATTATTAAATTAGACCGCTGTAATTTAGTTAATAATCCCACTACATTTCTTTAACATAGACTTTATAGCTGTTTTCCAGCTATATTTTAGTCTTTCTCTCCCCTTGATTAAACATTATGCAGCAATATACAGCAGTGCAAAACTCTGAGTTGTAATGATAATTATAATTCATTAAATATTGATCAAATTAAATCTAAAATTGCTTGGATGTCATTCATTTGCTAAGTACAAAATAAAATCCTATAACATGCAAATAATTTAGTGGTTGTGTACATAAACTAATAAAATGAAAATATGCATGGTAATATTCTCGGTAAGGAAAGAAGTTTTTCTTAAATTAAAACTGTAATTTGACCAAGATGATTATCCCTGCTCCTGCCCTTGAAATTCTGCCATTTGACTGCTGTCACCAGCAGCACAATTCAGAATGCAAAATTACATTCTTATTTCTTTTTAAATCACATAGAAGTTTCATCAGCACTTTGGAGCTGATAAGTGCATACCATATATTTGATTTTTGCAGACAAGGGGGTTACAAAGAACATACAATTTTTTAGTACAAAAATCCTGCCACTGGCAGGTGACAACTCTCACGTTTTTAAGCAGTCATAGAACCACAGAATTGTTTGGGTGGAAGGGACCTTGAAACTCATCCCATCCCCCCCCCTGCCAGGGTGACCTTCCACTGTCCCAGGGTGCTCCAAGCTCTGTCCAGCCTGGCCTTGGACACTTGCAGGGATCCAGGGGCAGCCACAGCTTCTCTGGGCACCCTGTGCCAGGGCCTCCCCACCCTCCCAGGGAACAATTCCTACCCAGTAATAATCTTCACAATTTCTTGGGCTATTTGGGTTTCTGCGCTACTGGTATTTTAAAGGGTTGGAGGCACAGCTCCAGTGGCTCACACAGGATCTTCTCCAGATGCTGTCCTACTCATTCCTCATCCCAGTCACTTCCATCACTCTGGCTATGTGGGCAGCACTGGCATGGCCACGGGATTTACCAGGCAGTGAAAGCCTCCCAGCAGGACTCCCAGGAAAGCAGAGCCATCCACACACTTGGGACAGGCAGCTCCAGGAGGTTGGTGCTGCTTTCTGCTCAGGATTTTTACCCTTATTTGTAAAGGTGCTTATTCAGTGCTGAGCAGCACATTTGCCTTGATGTGTGGGACAGGATCCCTTGAGCATCTGATGTTGCCTTAGCTGCCTCCCTGCACTCCTGGGATGCTCAGACATGGCACAAGACCCTGAATGCTGAGTTTCCACACTAACAGCTGAATACTCTGAGCCCAGGCACTTCATCTTTACGTTTCCGTCCCAGGCAGTTCAAATCCATGTTCCCTGGGCCTCCAGCAAGGGCCATCTGCTCTGCCTGACATCAGCACAGGTCACTCTTCCCCCAGTCCTTGCAGCATTCCAGCAGGCAGTGAGCCTGCTCTCCAGCCCTGCATGGAAAGGACAAGGTGTCTGAGAACATTTGGAAAGGAGCTTGATGTATGAAAGCTCTTAAATGTCCCTGAAATTTCTGCTGGCCTTTTTCCTTCAGTTGGGCTCGGTTATTTTTGTCTTGGTTCAATAGATTTTTGAATTCACTCATAACCTTTACAAAATGCAGCACAGACAACCCAAAATACAGGCTATTTTGGTTTTTGCTTTTTCTCCCTGAGTAAGGACAAGTGTGAGGTTTAATGGAAAAGCAGCTGTTGAATTTCAAAGGGAGTCAGATGTTCATAGATGCTTTGCCAGCACCTGGGGTAGGGAGAGTTAGTACCTCAGTAAAAATCCTGTAGAGATTTCATTTCCATGGCAAGTTATCCACAACTGGGGCATGCCCAGGGATGATCTGTCAGGCAGAGGGAATGGTGAGGAATGGCAGTACTGCAGGAAGGAGGAGAAACCCTGGCAGCAGAGGGAGTGGCAGGGCTGAGCAGCACCAGCAGGGAACACCAGTAGCAGGGAAGGTGAGTAATCCACACTCTGGTGTGGAAAATGTAACAATTTTGTGAAGCACAGAAGCTGCAGAGTGGGAATGACAAGCACACACACAATTACAGGGAGCTGCTGAGAGCAAAATGCACCATTGTTTGGCCACAGAGCAGCTCTGTCTGGTGAGATCTCTTCTGGCAGCCTACAGCTCTCGAAACTCAGCAATTTCCTAAATTTTCCCTGTGTTTCATCAAGAGACATGTAAAGAATCATCAATTCTTGTCACCAGCTCTGTGTGTGCAGCAGAGCACAAACTGAGTGGCAAGATCCACAAACCTTCCACAATCGATTCTAACACTGTGTTAATAGTCAATACAGCAGGAGGAATAAAGGACAGCAAGAAAGGAATGTTTACATGAGGAATTACTCTAACAAACTAAATCAATTGGTCATATCACAAAATTTCACAGAGATGTGACTCTGCCAAACTTGACATATATACCTCGAGCAAGCCAGAGGAGGAGTGAGAGGGTAACAGCAAAGAGGCACCAGAGCAGATATCTGTGCAGTGACTAGAGAAGGTCTGGTTTACTTTTTAGACAGAAATTTATATGAAAAAGCAGCAACCTGGCCTCTTTTTCAGAACAATAGTCTATAACAGCAGAAAAGGGAGGATTTATTCTCCCTGAGCAATGTAATTTCTGAGAGTTAACGCACCTCAGCACTTCTGGGCTGCTGCTTCTTTGGCAAACCAGAGAGCAAAGCCAGTGATGCTCAAAAGTTTGCTCCAGTTAGATCAATAAATTCCCTGAAGGAGATGGATATCAGTCCTTGTGCACCAGGGTTCACTCACTTGGAGGTAAAGCAGGATAATTACTGACTGTCCCAGCTACGTGATCCTTAAAGTGGCTGAGAAAGAGTGAGGGATGGCCAGGAAATCTGAGTGACACTAGCTAAAATCTAGTACTTGTTTCACAGAAGAAAGTTGACAGAAAGATTACAAATCCAGATGAAGTGCCCCTGATTCATCTGGAAATTCTGGAATTCATACCACAAGTGTTGCCTGAAACAAGCCCTTCTCTCTGATGCCAAGTGCAGGCTGTGCCCTAAGTTAAAGATGCTTTGGTTCACACCCTAAAAGTGAGGATTTCAGCTCAAACAGGCTCTGCCTCGCTCTGTGGGAGGGGTTGGTGCCTCTCCCAGCCTTGGGATGGCTCCAAGGGAATAAAAGGAAGTTTGGGGGTCCATCCCTCCTGGTTTGCAGCGTGCCAGACAGGCACTTTCATGCAGTGTTAAATTTTCACAACCCTGTTGTATTTCTTTCCTCTCTCTGTGAAATAATGACACCCATAAAAACTTGGATTGAAAGATTATCTAGAATTATTACAGAAAAATATAATTTAAGGGAAAATTTGAGTACTAGCAATGTGTACCAACCTTGTAATGAAAAGAAGACGACATTTTCACTGAGACTGCCAATCAATTTCTTAATATTAATTATTTTTCCACATTCTTATTAATTTTACAGATCATATCTTGGATGCCACTACTTAGGAATATTTGGATTTAGTCATAATGTCCTAAAAGCTGTAGCTGGAGTCACTGTAACAAAATATACCTTGATGAACAATTAAATTTAATTTTACTGTTCGCATATAAATAACAGATTACCATTGCAAATAAATAGTGGATTGTTAATAAATTCAAGACTGCAGCTTTTGTTCTTACACATTTTAGTTGCTGGGCAGTTATTTTTGAGTTTAATTATACACAATGGGAAATAGGATGCCTGACAGAAATGAAACTTCATTAAATAAGATTATTTTAGTAGGCTGAGTTACAGGGTTTAATTCTTATTTACAGCAGGGTCTGTTCATATCACACTGGCAATAGATGTAATAAGCACTATATCAGACCCTCAAATACTGGTGTAAATTAGACACAAACTAAAGGCTGTTTGATGCGGGGGTAAATCATCATTCAAAATTAGATTAGAAAGTGAAAAACTCATCTATACTAAAAAGCCTTTAGATGATAGAGGCCCAGGCAATGGCTTGGAATCGGGGAAATTATCATATTCTATGTTGGGAAAATGGACAAAAGACAAAAAAATTCAGCTGGCAGGGTGTACTTAAGGAAAGATCCCATCTTTACCAGCCTTGTTTAAGCAAATGAACCAGCAAATTCTGTGACAGAAATGCTGGTGCCATCAGTACAAAAGCAAATATTTTCCATCAAAAACCAAGGTCAGTTTTAGCTACCAAAACTCTCCTTTAAAACAGGTCACCCCTCTCTCCTGGTGCTGGTGGCCCAAGGGCACCCCCTGCCCCAGGGAGAACAAAAGCACCCGAATTTGAGACTGAAATAGAGATTTGGGGGGGTGGGGTTAAAGTCATAGAAACTGGCCAGACTGAGAGAGGAAGTCTGGCACAAGTTTTAGCCCACAAAGTGGGAAGGTTTAGGAACAGCTTAGAGCAAGGCTGGATTCAATTTCCCCAGGTGCCTTGAAGGTTTGGAGCTGAGTGAGGATGTACCAGAAATGCATCAATGCACATAATTTAGAGGATCGATCACTGCGACACACAGATGGAGGAGACCTCATTGCATGCCAATAAAGAAAGCAAGCCTGCTAATAAATTTGCTTACTAGGAATTGTATTCCTTTTAATTTCCATGTTACTTTGAAACTATACGAAAAAATTCTCTATCCAAACTCTATCATACCTTTTTAGACATGGAAACCTATTCAAAGGCTATAGCTTATCTTTTACAGAGTTTATTAGCTGTGCAGCCATTCATTTTTTAGGATTTTTTCAGGTGATCTTATGAAAAAGATAAAAATAAGTTAGATCACCAAGTCCTGTTTACTCCTACCTGTCTACAAAAACTTGAAATATTTTCAAATGTTTTATCTGTGTGTGCTCAACCTACTCCAATATTTATTTTAGGATTTTAAATTATGCTAATGGCATAACAAATGCTCCATTTTTTTCTGTTACTTCCTTTATTGCCAGACAAGAGGGAAAAAAAAGAGGTCTCAATGAAGTAACCTTTTTTTTTAAAGGTCACCTTAATTATGGCAGAGATTATCTCCCTAGGTTATCCATGTTCAACATCACTGTTTTGATTAAACGTCATTCTAACCTGCCACAACTATAAAACAACCTTTCCCCAGCCATCTTTCTGTGGGTAATAGACAGAAATTCTTAAACATAATTAATGGCTGGGTATAACCATCCATTTTATCTGGATTTTCCAAAGCCACGGTGCTGTGACACGGAGGTGGATACATGGGTGCCAGTGATGGTAACTAATCATTTATGTCCTGGGAAAGTGGTGTTTTCTGTTTTTCATTCACTGCAGCCTGAGAGTCTAATGGCAGACAGGTAATCTAACACCCATTAAAAGTGTAAATTATGTAGTCATTTACAGATGGGAAACAGTAGACAAATCTGTTAAGCACTTTGCTGAGACCATCATTTGAAAGCCACAACATTATCAAACCTTTCCACAGCTAATGCCTTCAAACCCAGCACTGTAAATTTGTTAATGCTGTCAAAGCCAGTTTATTGCTCACTGCTTTATCTGTCAGGGGCAAATGTTTACATTATCACTCCTTCTGAGACATCCCTTTATGTTGTCCTTGTAGTAGAGAACAGAAATAGCCAAGATTTTAGCACTTCTCAAAAGAAGAAGAAAGAAACAATGAACAGATTTTTCAGTTTTCTCCCCATTAGCCAGTTGGTTTTGAATTCTGACAGAGGAAGGTTCAGTGATTTAAATAACATTTCAATCATTAATCACTCAAAATTATGGCTAAGAGAGTTGAGAGTCACAGAAGAAGGAATCAGGCTGTAGCTGAAGCAGCTCCACAATTCAGTAAAACACTCATGCATCAAGGGGAACATTTGGGGACTGTTAGTGCTTCCATTTTTATAGATGTTTCTCCAAGCCATTGTTTGAAATTTATACCTAGATGGACTTAGCAGGGCTTATAATCCTTATGAAAGCTGGATAAATACGAGAATGTTTAAAATCCAGTTTTTCAATTGATGCTGCATTTTAAGCAACCTTAGTCCTAGATAAACCTAGAGGGGTGGTCATTCCTTCCAGTGTATCACTGCAAGATGGAATAAAAAAAAAAATAGTTATGTGATTCATCTGGTACAGGGCACTGAGAGACAGGAAAAGATAATTCTGTGCCAAAGCTGTGGCTCCATCTCTAGCCTGGCCAGATTTGGCTGTGCAAAGATCCCCAGGTTGGTTAAAGTGCCAGCTCTGCTCCTTTCTCCTCTCTGACCACACAGGTCTAGTAGGTTATAATTTGCTCATTTAACTAACATCCAGCTTTTTCCATCTGGCTCGGATTAGTGCCTGAGATCACATCCCTTGGAGTGGCTAAAACAAATTCCCACTCTGGTATTTCCAGCACAAACCTCACAAATACACTGGTGGTGACTTTGTTACCCTGTTGTCTGCAAGACTGTTACAACTTTTTGCAGTCATTGCCAATACCCATAAAAAACTGACCTTATGGGTTCCCAATCTCCACCCGACTTGGGTCCACGTGTGGAATCAATAGTTTGGGTGCTGCTTCTGCATCAATCAGAATCTTACCCAAGATAAGATTCTTATTCTTTGTATCCAAGAACCCCTAAGCAATTCCAAAGCTGTTACAGTGACTGCGATTTTTGTCTTGATGTGTGAGATTTTCGTCTTGATGTGTGAGATTTTCTGGGTTTGGGGGTGGGGATTTTTTACTTTTCACTGAAAGGGAATAGGAGTAAGCAAATGCAGTTTCAGGACTGAATTTGGACCAAGATACAAATTTCCCTGGGGGTACTCACATGAAAGGCTTTCTTTCCCATCCAAGTGTTTTCTTTTGATCAAGGTTTGAATTTTAGTGGAAAATGGTGCCAATTTGCTTTAGCTCCTTGCTGTTAAGTGCACTAAAGCAATGTGTGCACCCATAAATAAACAACAGTCACTGCAAGAAGTGAGCCTGAGCTGCTGGAAGTGTCACCCAGGAGGAACCTTGAGCTTAGCACAGGATTTGGGATGCCACGGGCCTTCCATAAAAAGTGGCTCCTGATGGACACGACTTTATCTACTCACTCTTGAGCAGATCAGACATTCTCAGTACATTTCAGATAACATATCAATCACTGTTTTTGACATACCAGGTCATGACATGAGCTTCCTTCTCAAAATGCTTTCCAAAGGTCTCATTTTACTACAAACCCGATGTTCTTCCCCATTTCTTCCCATTTGAAAGCAACTAATATAAAAACAGTTGCAAACAAGTGACTAAACCTGTGAAGATCATCTTTGCTGGTTGTCTAATAAACAGGATCCCTGGCAGATGTACTTCAAAAGCAACTCTCCCTCATTAACCTGCACAGAACAGAAGCTACTGCATTAGTGGGCAATTAAACCTCTCAGATATCCTCCATACCACATTCCAAGCACGTGCCAATATTTAAGCATCTGCCAGACAGCAGGTGGTTTGTAAATCATTATCTTTTCAAATTATGTTGCTAATGGCATGTGTGAAATGACTGAAAAATGACATGTTTCCTCCTCTCTGTCATTAAAATCAAATAAATTGCTGCAGTGCATTATCTAACGCTTGAGAAGTATAAAGCACTGGCAAACCTGGGGTTCCCATTTTCCATCCTATTGTCCATTAATGATGGACAATACTCTAGGGTATTTCACTTCCACGACTCCCCTCTACCAGGAACAACTAAAGACAACCAAAGGCATCAGCAACGAGTTCCCAAATGGAACAGAGCTTGTTAATTAGGAACAATCAGCCAATCCTTCAAGCAGTATTGACAGCTAGCACAGTCTGGCTATAAAAATAGTGAATAATTCCTCTAAGAATACAGGGACACTTGGGAAAACAAACGCCATTGTGGGGAAACAAGGGAGAGAATTTGGAAGTAAAGTTGAGCCCAGGGATAAAGGAGGGGTGGGAGAAAGGGGTGTTAAGATTACACCTACTCAGATTTGATATAAATTCACCGAGTCAGATCTGTCTTGCCCACGACAGGAATTGCTGAGTGATGTCTCCCTGTCCCTATCCCAACCCACAAGCCTTTGATTACATTTTCTTCCCCCTGTCCAGCTGAAGAAGGGGCTGATGGAAGGGCTTTGGTGAGGCACTGGGCACCCAGCTGGGCCCAACCACACCACGACAGAAAAATCCCTTGGGGTTTTTGACAATCCTTCACTGCAGAGTTCCCAGTGAGTACCCAATGAGGAATTCAGTTTCTTTTCTGGAAGCTTATGGTGTGCAAATACAGAATCACAGAATGGTCTGTGTTGGAAAGGACCTCAAAAACCATCCCTTTCTGATCCCCCACCACAGGCAGCGACACCTTCAGTGGCCTTTCACTTGTTCTGAGTCCTGTGCAACAGATAGAATCTTCTGAGGATAAAACACTTTTCCAAGTCCTTGGCTTGGCTGCTGAGCGTGGCAGTGCTTGTTCTACTTTTCCAAACCAGTCTCTTACCACAGCCTGCTGGGTGATGTGGACACTTGAATGGACACATCCAGGACTGGCCTGTTCCTCTTCACCCAGAAGAAAACCATTTATCACAGAATCACAGAACAGCCTGGGGTGGAAGGGAACTCAAAAATAATCTAATTCCAACCATTGCATAGATGTCCTGATTAAATCAGCTGTTAACTCAGAGAGAAAGGTCAATCTGTGCCTTACCCTGTGAGCATGGTGCTTGGAAATGTGTTTTATGCCCTAAATAAACAGACAGACAAAGGGAGAAATCTACAGCCCTACGGAACCACCTTACTGGGACATAACTTGAAAACAAGGGATGTTTAAATATGTATCCTTTCAGGATCTCTCCCTGTTACAAATGGCTGGCAGAAAGGATGCAGGCTTCATAAAATCAGGCAGACAGAGTTAAGAATTTGGAAGGCTGACTTGATTTTGGGCTGGAAAAGTTTTCTGAAATAAATTAAGCAAGACAGTTAATCTTTTTTCTTTTTTTTCCATGCTAATTTGATATAATTTCTATTAATGAACAGTTGCTTCCAAAATCCCTACTGTTTCCAGATCCTGAGCATTCTAGGTGATTGGAGACTTCCAGATATTTTACATCAAGATAACTGCCAGTTAAAATGATGGATGAGCAATGGGAAAGGGTTCATAAGCATTGGAGGAGAGCTGTGATGTGCTTTAGCTCCGTAGCCTTCTGGCACAGCCAATAAAGACAAAACAATAGTGGAGATTTACTACAGGAAGGAGCTGTAAACAAGGCAGCAGTCAGTGAAAAACACTGCTGCAGTGCAGACACAAAGTACCACACAACTCTGGGACATTTCTGTTTTGCCACCTAAAACAAACATATAAAAATCACAGCCCATTCAAACCAGATTTTCTCTTTTTTTCATTTTAGAGAGGATGGGTGTATTGGAAAAGCCCTGCGGTTCCTAAGGACTCCACACAGATCTCACATTGGAATTAAAACACCGTGGCACCACCTTTATATTTTGTCTGTGTCCATCCTTTATTGCCTTCCCCATATTACCTGATAGCACCAAAAGATCTGGTCCATTTACTGTAATCAGAAGTTCCCCACAAATCTCTCTGGTTCATATTTAGTCTGAATGAAGCACCTGATCCAAACCTCCAGTGATTCCACTGAACAGAGCCCACCCCACTGAAAGGCAAAGAGCAGCAAACCCACAAAATTGGTACCATAAATCACAGAAGAATGGGTTTGCTCCAAAATATTTCCAGTTTCAGTAATTAAGGAAGCATTACCAAGCTTGCTGAAGTCTCCACTGAGTTTCAGAGTCCTGTGAGCAGTTCTCAGGTCTCCTGCATCCCTGTATGTATTGAATTATTTACCTACATGACACAGAACAGCTCAATATCACAAGTGAACCATTTAAAAGGTTTCTGCAACACTTGGATTGAAATGTTCTGATTATAAGCTCAAGTTAATTGTTACTCAAATCTTCTGAACTGTTTTCTTCATGATTTTATAGTAAGGGAGGTTGGATGGCCAGCTCAGGCTTTGCTCCATAACCAAAAGAAGAATCTGAAAATTGCAGATTTGGGTTATTTCTAAGTAGCTGTTCCCACAAAGGTTCAGATGAATGTGGGGGATGGACAGTGTAGGGGATGGAGAGCAGTATATGCACATCTGGCTCCAAGCATGGAGAAAATCCATGTTAAGCCCATCAAGCAATATCAAGAGGTACCACAATCCTTTCAAATAAACTCAAATTGCCCCCCCCCCAAAAAAACACCCCTCAAAAAAATAAACAAAAAAAAAAAAAAAAAAAAAAAAAAAAAAAAAAAAGAACAGAACTGGCAATATGAGTGGAAGATTCAGGGGAAAATTGAAAGTAAAAATCCTTTTGCAGGTTAGCAATGTATTGAATATTTGCATGTTAGTTACAACCTGCTCAGACAGTCTCCTCTGCATTTCTGCTGTGTGCAAAATTAACTATAATTTCCTATTTAGGGTTGTAATTTATTCTTGATTACATTAAGGAGCTGTCCTTCACAGTTAATGAAAAGATACAAACACACAGTTTGGAATATACATCTCAGATAAAATATTTCAAACTATTAAGTAGTTTTGAGTCCAGGAAGACCCTCTAAAAATAAATTTTGTTTGAAGAAAAGAGTCACTTCAGAAGACAAAAAGCTAAAGGCCAAGTTTTTAGTGGCATTTACCCAAGTAAAGATATGGGGAGATTTGAGGGCAGGAACCTGGTAAGATTTTCTAAATTTGCATTGTTATTCATGGAAACACTTGTGGAATATTCTCCTCTGTCATGTTTGGAAATGCAATTCCAAATCCTCATTTGCTCAGGCTTTCTGAACCAGGCACCTGCTGTGAGGAAGGCTCATAAAGCAGTTTAAAAGGTATTTACAGAGAATAAAATGCATAAATGCTATAACAAGCACACCGGGATTGTAACTTAATCTGAAATCCCTTTTGGCATGAAAATTTTACAATTACTCTCAAATTCCTACACGTGTAAGAGGGAAGGTGATTATTAAGATTTTCCTATTCAGCACTATAGCAAGTGAGAGTTCCTGGTCATTGTGTTGAGCACAGTGATTAATTTGGTCCAATTAATGACCGTGTTATAATTGTTTCAGCCTACAACCTTCCCTCCACTGCATCTGAAATTCTCAAACCTAAAAGAGCTCAGGAATAATTCACCAATGACTGGATCCACTCTGAAGTCAAATGGTTTTCTGAAGGAAGTGGCAGAAAAGGTGCAAGAAGGAGGGAGTTGTGTGCAGGGCATTAAATCCCATTACACAGGAGCACCAAAATTCATCCTAGGCACAGTTTTATTAAGATGTACGTGACCCAGATGAAACTGAAAGACTAAAACCATATTTTTTTCTCAATTAGGGCAGAGTTTGATCCTTCTACCACAGAAGGCAACAGGTTTCAGCAATAAAACATGACTTAGAAGAGACCGAATTCTTCAATATCAACAAGGAGAAAGAGACCTTGTTGATAAATTGAAGAGCACATTAGTTTGGGTTTATTTTTTTAATTTTCCTAGAATTGTTTAAATTGGAAAAGACCTCTAAGAACATCAAGTCCAACCAGCACTGCCAAGGCCACCACTAACCCATATCCCGAAGTGCCACATCCACATGGTTTTTAAATCCCTGCATGGGGATTCCACCACTGCCCTGGGCAGCTGTGCCAGGGATGGACAGCCCCTTCCATGAAGAAATTTTCCCCAATATTCAATCTAAGTCTCCCCTGGCCCAGCCTCTCCTCCTGTCCCTGTTCCCTGGGAGCAGAGCCCGACCCCCCTGGCTGTCCCCTCCTGTCAGGAGTTGTGCAGAGCCACAGGGTCCCCCCTGAGCCTCCTCTTCTCCAGGCTGAGCCCCTTTCCCAGCTCCCTCAGCCTCTCCTCATAAGACCTGTGCCTTGAGCCTCCAGCAGTTTGTCTCATGCTCCTAAAACTGTCTTTAGAGCTGTTTTTGCAGGTTAATAAATGCTAAAAGCACCTTCATATGGCTCTGTTATTTCCAATTAGCTAAAATTTTGCTCATGCAATGAATTCACCCACCCTGAAGACATCAAATCTCAGTTATCTTTCTTCTATTAAAAGCCAGTGAAGAATCCCACCTTCTTCCCTCTGAGGATGGGCTGCATCCAGATTCTCCTCCAGTCTTCAGGCTTCTGAAACTGAAGTTGCACCAGGTAAGAACTGCTTGACCACTTTATTCAGAGGAAAAAATTCATTTGATTGGTGCAACGATCAGCTTTTCCCCAGCCTGTTTCAGGACAGTCACAACACCCTCACGTGGTATCCTCATCGAGCTCAGTGGGATTTAGGGTGATGGCAGCAATCATTTGAGAAAGAAAACAAAGCATAGGATAATGCATCAAGTCTTGGAGAAAGATTAAATCTCAACCCCAAACTAATCTTAGAGAAATTCAAACTTTGTAATAAAAAAAATTTCAATATTGGATTTAAATTAATTATTAAGATTTATATTTAATAACTGAACTTGAAAGCAAGTCTGCAACCTCAGTTTGAAACTGGACTTCATTTTGCAAATGGAAGTGGTGAAGAATAACTTTTATGTGCCTGATTTTGATCATCTTTAATTGCAGATGGGTTAATGGAGTAATTATTTTATTTATAATTAAAATCACTATTAGGGAGTGATCGTGAAAGACAACATAAATAACTTCACCATGCAAAGAGAAAACAACTGAGAAGAAGTTCAACAATTGTGATGCAGTTCATAAACAGAACTAGGGGTTGTTTTTGCAGATTTGCCTACTTTGTCTGAAACAACACCCTCTGAGAAGTGGGGCACAGAGAGAATGAGAGACATTTTAAGCTTTCACTTTTTCATAGAAAGTGAGCTTGTCTCAGAATCACCAATGGCTGGAAGAAAAGGTTATACAAGTGAATAGGAGCCTAATTATGTACCACAGGTAGTAAATGTAATGTTACATTTCAATGATTTTATGGATAAGGAGCTCATTTGTGTGCTATTTCCAATGGGAGTTTTATGACTAACACTAATAAATAAAAGAAAATATGTTCTGATTTTTAACAAAATGCAGGTTCTTATCCCAGCAGTTCATCTCCGTCTTATATCCAGGGACAAGGCTATGGCCCAGCTTAAAAATCAAGTTAAGTTCTACTACTTCTGCTCACCTTTGCATAAATACAGACTGTATTCTTTAATTGCTTATCACCACTATCATCCCTTCCCATAAAGTTAATTGGCAATAAACTTTCCATGCTGATAGTAAAATTATTAAAAAAAAAGGAGACAAGAAAGGAAAAAAGCTCCCAGTCGTTTCTGCAGGAGTCACCTTTCCCTTGCAGGCAGCACACTGTGATTACCATACGACAGATCACAGCGTGACTCCTTCTTTTCTAATTTTCTTCCCAGGAAGAAGGTTTCTGCCCTTTCCTTTACCTCCAAGTCAGCCTCTTATGCTGCATAAATCAATACAGCACCATTAGCTTTGACAGAGCTAAGCCAGTTCACCACAATTGATGATACAACCCCTTGTCTGCACACCCAATTAAATATTAATTAAAGATAAGCAAACAAACAAAATTTCTTGCCAGCAGAGGATTTGGAAACCTCTCCAGCGTTGTACTATTACCCCTGTCAGTCAGGGCATAGAGGATGAAGGTCTGGAGCTTGCAAGCAGTGAACTGTGGTGGAGGAAGGGAGTGATCCAAAATCTCTATGCAACACAGTGCCCAAAGCTCCCCAGATATTCCCTTCCTCAGAGGTGTAAGTCCAGCGAGGGTGGATCAACGTGCTGCCTCACAGTGAACCCTGACTTCGGCCCTGGCTCATACCAGTCCATGAGGATGTGGACTTAGCATGTTTTATAGTGGTGATGTGCTCATACACCACCATCCAATCCATCTCAGCATACAATCCATCTCTGGAGAGACGGCCAGGACTAGGGCAATTTTACTGTCTGGAGTTATTCCCAGATTTAGAAACTGATGGTGTAATTCTGTGGGGTTAAAACAGGGAGGAGAAAGGTTCTATAAACCAGAGTGGACCAGGACTGAGAGAGGATAAAGTTACTCCATAATTCAGCCCGTCAGATTTTGGGACCAAATAGCTCTCAAATCAAACATTTCAAAGCAGAATCTCCTTAAAAGGGGGGAAGTATGGGAGGAGGAGAATCAAAGGATTATAAAAATCCTCTTTCCTAACTGCTTGATAACTCCACAGAGTGACATCCACAGAGAAGATGCCAGCCCATAACTGCTGCAGGAGCTAATGAGCTTAATGTCCCAGCTAAAATCATCAGAGATATTTGCAACTCACCCCCAAAGTGGGCAATTTACAACACAAAGTCTTGAACAGTTCTTGTCACACACTTGGGCACAAGCATCACTAAATGCAGAGGTGAGGGACGGCTCCATTCTTTTGCTGGTAAAGGGAACTACAACTGCATTTTTCTCTACAAACTCAAGGTTAAAATCAGTGTGCACCTGTTAAAATATCCATTTGCCAACTACTGTGGGACAGTCTCAAAGGCCATTTACTCAGCTGGATACAAAGACAGCAGAAGGTGATGACACCTGGACCCGAATGTCGGCCTTTTACCCTGTGAAACAAAACTCACCACCCCAGGTTCCTGGTGTCAGTGTGCAGGAGGCACTGAGAGCTACCAGACAAGACCAAGCTGGAGGTGGTGGCAGCTTGGCTCTGGGAGACACCCTCGTCATTGTGGAAATTTAGGAGGCAGCAGCCCACTTGGGGCCACCACCACTTGGTCCCAAACATTGTCCTTTTTCCCTGTGAAACAAAACTCACCACCCCAGGTTCCTGGTGTCAGTGTGCAGGAGGTGCTTAGCACTACCAGACAAGATCAAGTTGCACCATTTTTGAATTTGAACCATTAAGGTTAAAACAAGTGAAATGTGATTTGTCAGAAGATAATAAGGTTTGCATTTTCAGATTTTAATTTCAGTTTACCTACTGTATAATCTGGATTTTTAAAAATATATTATAATTGGCATTGAGCTTGGTAAGAAAAGGGCTTGCTTGGATTTAGCCTTTATATAAGCCTCAGGTCAGCTTTCCCATTTGCACCCAAAAAGTGCTGATAAAGTTTTGTTCCTAAAATAGATTTGCAGGCATAGCTCAGGACTGATGGCATCTTCATTTGGGCAGTGAGATAAAGCAGGACACAGCTCTGGGCTATCTGAGGGCAGAAATGGGAAAGGGGTTTCTTTCTCCATAGTCCATGTTAATGCTATGACTGCTAATATTTACCTTATTTTCTATATTTATTTTAAAATACACATGCAGGTGTGGAAATACATTTTTCACAGGTTTTAGTCCTATGATTTCTACAAGACAGTGAGCTCAGCTGCCTAAAATTCTAGGTAGTAAAGTACTTATATTGCACTACTGGGAACAGGATTGTATTTATTTTTTGATTCTTCTTAAAAATGTCATTTAATTTCTTCAATAAAGCATCTAGGATCAACAAACCCTTTCCAGCACAGAGGACATTTGGCTTATTTTCTTCTGGAATTAAAGATTCTTAAGAGAATTTGAGTTGTTCAGCTGGCAGAAGATAAAACTCCAGGGAGACCTCATTCTGGCCTCCTGGGACCTCAGGGAAGCTTATGAAAAAAGAGGAAAAGTGACTTTTGACAAGGGTAGATAGTGAGAGGACAAGAGGGAACAGCTGAACCTAAAAACAGGAGAGGTTTCAAATAGATACTGGGAAGGCAATCTTGGCAGTGAGGGTGATTAGGCCATGGCACAGGGTGCCTAGAGAACCCGTGGCTGCCCCTGCATCCCTGGAAGTGTCCAAGGCCAGGTGGGACAGAGCTTGGAGCCACCTGGGCTAGTGGAAGGTGTCCATGCCCATGGCAGGGGTGGCACTGGATGGGCTTTAAGGTTCTTTTCAACCCAAACCATTCTGGTATTCTGGGACTCAATGACTCAGCTCCTTAGCACAGAACGATCTGCACCAGGGCACCTCTCCAGG
>VXAX01006141.1:42158-65308 GCA_013399835.1 Leptocoma aspasia | reverse complement strand
TTTTTTTTTTTTTTTGCCTCTGACATCAACTGCTTTTATGGTTCTTTTTCCCCAACCTTTCTCTCCTCAGACACATCTCTATGCACTTTGCTCACTTTCCTGTGTATCTGACTGTTCTGTTAAAAGGGTGTTAGACTTGTTATTCCAATCTTCTAGAATTTTAGGGTTCACTAAAAAAATCTCTCTCACAAGGATGCAAACCAAAATAAAAAATTCCCCAAAGGAGTTACGTCACTGTAAGCCTCTAAGAAAAGCAGAATGACCCTTGTTCACCACCTTCCTCCATTCACCTTTCACAATTCACCTACAAGGTGCTCCCTCTAACCCCAACTCCCAGTTGCTCCTAAAATGCTTGATCTCATTTTTCACATCCAACTCTTCAGTTAAAACAAAACTATTTCTAGGCAGAATATAATGAAAAAAAAAAATACTGTCATCTCTTTGAAGCAAACCAAGAACACATATGGAATGACTAATTAGAATCTTCAAGTGTATTACATTAAATTGTTGACAGCTGTATCCCATTGTATCACAATTATGAGAACTAGAAAAGTTGAAGTTATCTTTTCTATACTTCATTTAGTAGGAATTTTTCTATCATGTATTCTCCAGTTCATGTGTAAAACACTGTTACTCATAACAGCATTTAGAGCACATTAATAATATGAAATATTTATGTTCTAGTGATCAAAATTAATTCATACAGATTATATTTTTTGTAGATTAGTACCTCCTTATAGCTTCACGTGTCTTTGTTTAAAGAAGCCATAAAAGATAAAACATCATCCCTAGGCTTTCCATTGGGGAATATGGATATCCCACCTGAAGTATCACTAAACTAACAGCAAGCTCAGTAAGACTTTTGGATAATTCCCAGACTGCACTGATCAACCTTCAGCTCTGCATCTATTATCTTTGTATTTCCATGCTGTAATAAGTTCAAAAACTGTAGTGATGCTTCACAGATTTTTTTTTTTTTTTTTGTGCTTTAATTCTGTCTCCTTCACCACAGACAAAATTGCCTGGAGCATGAATTTCAAAGGGCAAGTTACAGAATCTTTTATCTAATTTATAATAAGTTTTGTCTGTGCATAGCTTAAAGCAATGGTCTTGAGCAGTTTTTGACTGAGCAAGAGAGTTTCATAGGTCCACAGGGGTTTGGTTTGGGTTTTTTACCACTGTGGCAAAGTCCACAGAGGTATGAAAATTAAAGCCAAATAGAAGGTTTTTTCCATGGTTACTTGGTGACAGCAGCAGTCTCGGTCTTGTTCAGTCAGCTTTATTTCATCTTTGAGGTGTCAGTGTTTAACCCTGAATGACAGATAAAGCAGAAGGTAATGTGCCTGCTGCTGCTCATAGTGCCATTTAACAGCTACAGAGGAAAAGGAGGAAACATGTTAATCCCTACAGGATCCCACGGGGGAGATCCTTCTGAGGCAAGAATCAGCTACCTTTTCCCTTGCTCTGTTGGAGAGGAGTGAAGGGAGCCGGGCTGTGCTGAGCCCCTGCTCAGCCCATGCCATCGAGGTGGGTTAGCCAGGCTCGGGGCTCCTGGGGCAGAAGCACATGGAAAGCACATGGCCTGGAGTCAGAGCCCTGGCCTGGCCACCAGGACACTGCTGTCACCAGCTGCCTTGCTGCTGGCCTTGCACTCAGTCTGGCCTCAGAGCTGGTTACTTCTGAGCAGGATGCACTGCAGGTGTTTGAACATGAATGATTCCTCAGTTGTGTTTGTCAGGAATGGGAGAATGAAAAATGGGATAACAGAGCAAAAGACTAAGCAATAGTTTCTAGAGAAAAAGGAGATTTACTCTGCTTTTCTTCAAAGAGTTTAGCAGTGGAGCTTATCTAAAGACCTGACTTATGTCCAGTGATAGTGAGCAAAATTTATTGATTTTTATCAACCTGAGAAGACATGGACTCATTTTGCAGGCTCCAGCTGTGATTCAGAATTCCTTGAGCTTTCCCTTGCGTGATATCATCAAGCTTAATCATGACCTGCTGATTGTAAATGGAACATACTTCCCTGGTCTCTGCTCTTTCAAAGAATTACTGAAGGTTCAAAGAGCTGCACAAAAGCCTCCTTGCCCTATGTGATGCTGGGCAATAAAATAGTGAGCTTAAATGCATTCAGGAAAAAGCAATTCTGACTTTACATATTTAGTGATTGCTCCAAGTTAGTTACAGCTACTTTTGAAGATGGTCTTGGAATTGTAAGAGTTAGCTCTTTAAAAAATCAGCTCAACACTTTTGCAGTAAAAAGCAAATAGAAGATTGGAAATTATCATGTAAAGGAGAGAAAACAAAAACTGGACTTTTTTTTTACATGCGCAATCTATTGTGCATCTTGTCCTTGCCTACTGTGGAAAAATTCTGCTTTCTGGACTTGAAAACAATAATAAAGAATTGGAAAAAGATAACAGTAGCTGATTAAAGATAGCACAAACTGAGCTAGCAGACGGAGATTTTTCAGCCTGGAAAAAGAGTGTCTGAGAAGAGATGTGACAGATACCTAGAAATATCATTACTGGCATGGAGAAGGTGAAAAGGATTGATTGTTCCAATACAAAAGATAAAGAACATGAACTAAAACTAGAAGGTTCAAAACAAAGTTACTTCTTTAATGTCAATGAACCTGTGAAATCATTGCCACAGGATGCTGTGACTTGAAAAATCAGTGGACAAGTACTTGGGAAAGTCTGCCCATGCAATACAAAGACACGACAGCCAGCTCCAGGACTCCAGAAGATACAGAAGCTGGGAGTATGCTCAGGGCAGTGCCACTGTTCACAGATCTTACTCCTGTACATGTCTTTGTCACCAAGAAGCACCTTGGTATGACGCAGCACACATGCTTATGCTTTTAAGATTAATTTCACTTGGTCCTGTAAGAGTTCTTTGATAACTGTTCACACTTTCTGTGTTTGAATCCATAGCCTGGGCTATTCTATTTAAGAAACACTCAGGGATCTACACAGTGATGTTAATTCTGCATTATTTAAACAGGAACATTTAGTCACCTGCCAAATATCCTATTCAGTTACTGCAGTAAGAATTTCAATGATTTTTTTTAAAAAAGGCTAGTGGACAGAGAATGATTCAATGACTTGCTTAGAATCCTACAGCTCTCCTAAACCATAATATCTCAACAGTTTCTGGGACAAGACCCAGAGAATATCCATATGCTCATGTGCGATGCAAGCAGCACTGGGTAGTAATTTCACTATTTATCCACTGGTTTTCATTGCTCCTTTCACACAAAATGCCTTTGTATATTGGAATAAATCTCATAGAAAAGGTAATTGGGACATCTTCCTTAACAAAGGACTTTTCTGGGATGGTCTAAACTGGACTCATCTTCAAATCACCTGAACTGGAAGTACTTGTTACCAGTCTTCCTCTGTCATCGCTTCCATTTTGCAGATTTCTGCTGAACATTTTTGACCACTACCCCCATGAGAAGGCCTTACATCAGGAATGAGGGTGTATGGTAAAGTACTCAGGGACAAGTTACCATCCAAAGCCTGTTTTCCCTTGATTTCTAGATGCACCTGCAGCTGATTCAAGTGCAGGTCATCAGATGGAGGTGTTCAGCAAGCCCCCTTTAAATTTTAAACACAAAATTATGGCATAAGCACACTTATGCATGCTAATTACTGTGCTTTATGTTTTAGTTCTCTTCAATTGCCAGAAGGTTTTATCTGCATTTGCGGAAGATTTGCATGGTGGATGGCAGGGGCTGTGTATCAAACACTAAAAATATTTACTTTCATATATGCCCACTGATGAGTAAGTATGCCTGCAAGTTCATACATTTGGACATGCAAAGGAAGGCACTAAAAGAATTTAAAACCCATTTTCATATTATTCAATTTTCTTCATACTTTCAGGACTCAACATTTTCTTGACTGATGTCAGACAAAAAGCAAATTTAGCAAATCTTAGACAAAATCCTATCAATAGTTTTGAGTTCTGTCGGCATGAAAGAGCAACCCAAACTACATTTCTTTTTTTAACACTATTCAAATTTTTCCTTTTCTAGCCTGTTCTGAATAGCCTAGTCAAAATCCATTAATTTCTCTCAACTTCTACCTCTACTTACTGCAGGTTTGCTATTTAAAATGAAAGGCACCCTATGCATTTAAAATGTTACCACAGTAATTACTACTCAAACAATACATGCCAAATTAGAACAGTCATTTTTAGGGACATCGCTGAAGAAATTGTTTTCAGCCTAATGGAAGTTAATAACTGCTACTTACCTGGAACATCATTAGTATTATTGCTTAAGTAAGGTCACATCTAATTAGTAAGTCATGAGCAAGAATATTCTTTAAAATGCCTGATCCTGGCTCCTGCAAATATTTTACAGACTCAGTTGAAGGTGCAAACCAGCAGAAGGGGGAGGTCCTGCATGGGCTGGGGATGCTTCCCACCGGTCCTGTGCAAACCCTCCGGATGTGTGGGCACCTCAAAGGGCAGCGGTCACTCAGAACTGCCCACCTGCCCCATAACATTTGAGTGTCTTGGTCACTCCAAAGACCTGTTTAGAAAACATTGATTTCTCAGATTAGAAATACTAACCTGATTCAAGGGGCAGAATAGCTGATTGCGTATTAGGCAATGGAGTTTAAGGTTCTGAAGATCAGGAAGGCCAAACAATGTGGATTATATTTCCATAAACATATGCATCAGTGGGAACCAATGAAACCCCATGAAACCAGTGGGGATCTGCTCTTTTTAATGGAGGATTTAGTAATGGTAATAGCAACTTCAAAAACCAATGAGGAAGAAAACACCACATGAAGAAACCTTAACCTTTTCTGCCTTCTTAAAATATTATTTGTCTATTTGTAACATGTCAGATAGCTTAGAATTGAGCAAGACATTGGTCCCAGAAAGCCAGTGGTTTTGCCCTGTAAGAAACAATTTGGTTATGGGTTTTTTTAGGGTTTGTTTTTTTTTTTTTTAATTAATGTAGAATTTTACATAGATTAAATTACTGAAATACTCAGAGTTTGGTTTATTAGATGTCTAACACATGCCAGGCTCAAAAAAAGTCTGTGATTGATAAAATAATGGGGTTTCATTTTCACCTTCTTTCCTCCATCTGAAGTGGTTTGAATTAGAAATTACTTTAGGACTACCATAAAAAAGGTCCAATTTTTGTCTTTTAGGAGGAAAGCAAACAACTTGAATGTAAGCAACTAAAAGCTGTTTACCAAACCAGTATGTGTGTTTATCCCTAAATAAATCTGTCACAGGGCTGTTAGATAATTTGTTTCTAGTGAGTTCTTTGAAAAATTGCTATTTAACAGATACTGGAACTTCCTTCCAAAAGTTGTCTATTGAGATTTTTGTGACTTTAATAGAGAAATATCTCCTTTCTGAATATGAGAAATAAGGAGATAGGAAACGTCTGCGATTCCAGTACAATGTTGATCTGGCCACAAAACAGTTATTCAGATCATTTTTAATTTTTCTTTTTAATAATATCAGTTAAAACTGTTTCAATAGTAAACTGAGGAGATCCAAGTTACTGTTAATTCCAGGGCCAAGGTAAACAATCCCTCTTTACAGTGCAAATATTCCAGCAGAAAGAAAAGAGTACATATAGAAAGAAAAGGAAATACTAATGCATGCACATATGTTTATATAGAAAAGCTGCTTTAGTTGAATTAAGGAAAATCTCATTGAGTAGAATAAGACAAAAGCCACTAACTGAGAACAAATATTACAAATGAAACATTCACCCAGGAGTTTAATTTTTTCAATTCTGATAGCTCCTTCAGAAGACATGGACCATGTCATGTCCAGTTGACAGAGCCCCTGAAGTTACATAACATGGATCAAGGGCTCTGCTCTTTCTGTGTGGAAGTCCTCAGGCTCCTCTGCTCCTCAGCCAGGATCTGTACCCGCCCCAAGATCTGCATCTTTACAGACCCTACAGCTACAAATAAAAAAAAATCTGACTAGCTGTTAGCATAGTCAACTGTTGCCACTTCTCTCTAAAATTAAGCCAAATTATGGAAACTACATGACATCTGGTCTCCTTCATGTGTATGCTAATATTAGAAAAAACTATTTGCTGCTCCAATAATGTGCACAGCATGACACAGGTAATAGAAACAGAGCAGGATTTCTACCTCTTTCAGACTGCTCCTATAAATTGAAATTTAAAAAATCATCTGCCACAATTTCATTGTCTTAAAATAGCATTTTTTGTCAGTTTTGGACATCAAAAGTGAGACTTTAAAAGAACTCCAGGTATCTAATTCTCTTCAACTTCATAGAGAAAAAAGAAAGTTTGCTTCTGGAAAGATCGCCCATAAAAATGCTAATATTCATTAATGAAATAATTTATTTTGCTATGTACTTACATGGCAGCACACACAAGTATTAATGATATTCATACATTTGAGTTAAATACAACATATTACTTGAGTTACTGCTATCAAGTGATTTTCTAGTGCTGACAATTATTTTGTATCTACTTGGCATGCACAGAGCTTCAGCCATTTCCCAGTCTCTGCTGACAAACTGGAAAAGGTCTCCACACCTATTATTCACTGCTGGCTTTCCTAACCACGTAAATGCATTAATTCTTGAGGATGTTTTAATTGATTTACGTAAGTACATCCTCCCCTCCTACATGCATGAAATTATTTTTTACAAAGCATTACTGGGGATTATTTGCAGCCAGCAGATTCAGAGAATGCTGTCCTTGCCATACAGTCCAGAAAAACAGAGTTGACAACACCCTGTTTCCATGGTCTCCCTATAGAGATTGACACACTGGTGTTCACATCAAAGAACAGCAAGCAGCTGTTTTTACCCAAGATATGAGCCCAGCTGTGGAAAGGAGGGTCTCACAGTGGGTCATATATGCATTTGTTTTTCTGATATAGACGGGAAGAAAACATTTATCAATTGGTGGATTTAGGTAGACTGAAAAGAGCCAGTAAAGCCCAATTGTAAAATCCGGGAAAATCAGGGTGGGTATTAAAAGGGGAGAGAGAAAGTGGTAAAATAGATGGCTTATATTTGTTTGATTTTCAGGGCTTCCCTTCATGTAACCCCAGTGTGATTAGGAAATGTGCTGCTCAGCCCACTGCACAGACTGGCAGGGCCACACTCTTGACTTCCCATCCTGTATTTGCAGAAACCCAGAGCTAAAGGCCCAAAACTCAAGGGCTGAGCTGCAGAACCCAAAGCTGAGGTTTCCTCATTCTATAGAGGTTTTTACATATGAAGCTGCAGGAGTCTTATCTTTGTTCCTTTCTTTGAGGGCTTAGTCTAAGGACCAGATCTCAAGTAGTAAATTTGGAGTAGTTTCACCTATTTTCACACCCAAGGTCTCCCCAAATTTGCAGCAATTAGATTTATCTAGCTGCTTGGATCACTTCTGTATTTATTGTTTCATGTTACAAGTACATAAATGCCATGAAGAAAAAAATTTGGCTTTATTTGGTATGTTTTGCACTCTCTCATTTCCTTGTTGCTACTGTCAGCATCCAGACACTGCTTCCAGACACCCCTTCCGTGCCCATTTGCAGTTCCTCTGCTTCTCAGAGAGAAATCTTTAAGCATCGCGCAACTTTCCAATTTTAATATTTTCACCAAAAAGAAAATGTGAGCATGCTACTAAGCATATTCTGGTTCCTACAGATTACTACAATTGCCTTACTTAGCCCCCTTTCATAGGATTAAACTATAAATATGAATATAGTTACTAAAATGATTTGTCTGGTTTTTCTGCTATTTCCAAAAATAGCACCCAGAAGATAGGAACAAATGAATTTGGTATTTCATCCAGGGACAAGATACCTCTTGGGCTTTTTAAGCCTTTAAAAATTATTTAGCAGTGATGACAGATGCAAGACTGACATCTCAATACAATGAAAACCTCAATTTATCCGTGCTATCAGCAAGGCTCCGGTTATTGAACGATTCTATAGCTATGCAGTTTGTTACTGAATTAAATCCTTCCAATAGGGTAGTGATTAATAATCCCTGCTTTTGTTGTTTAAAACAGATGTTTCAGGCCACAGAATGACAAAGATCAACTTAAATACATGAAGAGAGTATAAATATCTTCCTGAGTCTGCAGAACAACCTGAAAAAATTTAATGGAAAGGTCTGCTTCCCCCTAATCACCTGAAAGGGTTGTCACATCTGGAATGGAAAGATAAGTTACAGCACTGCTCTCAGTAATTATTTCTAGATGGAGAATTCCAGCAGAAGCATCCAGCTTTTGTTCTTAACCTCCAGTCCAAAGCTGGCCATGCAGTAGAAAAAGTAATAAAAAATAGTATCTCAGAGGAATTAATTCTCATTATGAAACAGTTTCATATTTAACTAACTTCAAATGTCTTAACATTAATTAAGCTACTGTAGAATACCCGGTTTCTTCTGGTGCACTAGAGTTCTGTAGCAAATTTGGTGTAAAACATGGGTCCAGTTTGCAAAATGACATTAAGGTCCTAAACACACGCTCACTAATGTCCTGCAGGTCTGTGCTATAGCAGAGCAGAGCACCACCAACCAGCACAGCCGTGCTCTGGGTTTGGCAGGAATTCCCCTCACTGCCTTTCTTTTAGTGGCAGAGGGAACTTTAAAACCAAGGTGTGAAAAGGTGTGGCTGTATTCACACAGCCAGAGAGAAATTTTAGAGATAAGAAGTGAGTTTCTGAAGAAGAAATGTAAACAATAGCTAAGTTTAGAGACAGTGTCCTTGGAATTACGTTAGATGAAGCCACCAATGGAGTCAGATAAATTACCATAAGACCAATCAGCTAATGGCAACTATCAGTGTTATAAAAGTCTGTGTTCAAAATAAACCTCTCTCTCCATATTGTCACGGTTGGCTGGTGAGTTTCTGTCTCGCTCTCTAGCACGACTGTGACAAAAAGGTACCTCAGGACCTCCTTCTCAGCTGAGCCTGCTGACTGGTCCTGGCATCAGTCACTTTAGAAAGAGAATAAAGCAGTTACTTTTTTGGTGTCTTTTTCATGAGGATTACAGCTGATAGATTGCAATGTCTCCCCCTTCTGTGCAGCTGGAGATTCATGCAGTGCTTCTTGTCCCAGCAGAGTACTGGCACAACACAGATGCCTTTCCCATGGTTTATAAATTCTGTATTTTATATCCATGACATTTGCAAATCAAGCCTCAAAGAGAAAGCACAGCTTATATAAAGTAAGTTTATACTTTGAAGACTTAAGACTTGCAAGTGAAATATATCTGTTTAGAGGAGCAAAGTCTTCACCAAAAAGTAGAGGCTTGTCAGGCAACTAGAAGCTGTCTCTGTGAAAGCAGCATTAAAGAGACATTTTCATTTAATCTGTGATGACAAACTTCCTCAACAGCTGCATTCCTCAGAAATGAAGTGACCAAACTTATGGGGGAAACTCCTGTAAGAAGACAAAATCACCCAACCCTACTGGCTTGAAACTCCTCATACACATGAAATAAGGACCACAAATTCAGGTATAAGTGCTAAAGTAATTGAACTGTGCTTTCCCACAGCAACAGTTAACAGGAATAAAGGACAGAATACAACAATAAGAGTGCAATAGGAACTAAGAAATTCAGAAAGCTGCCTAAAAGCAGGCACGGGAAAAGTCTGGCCCATATATGTGCCTCCCCTTGCCTTGTGAACAGGAGACATCAGACCATTGAGTTCTGCAGTTTCAGTGTCTGAGAACGGGGATATTATGCTAATAGCTGTGATGATAACATTTATCGTGGATTTCCAGGTCATTAAGGATACCATCAGGGTCATCCACTGAAGGAACACACAATTCCCACTGAAGACTCTTCACTAGAAGGTCAAATATTATTCAATGTAAGAAACAAGCCATCTCTCTTGCATACTTGCCTTATTCAGGACGTGAGTTGCACGGTGAGGACTGCAAAGGGCATAAGCCCACTGGCCAGCTCCTGGCTAAATCCTTTCCCACAGCTGCATGAAAGGTAAGTAGCTTCAGGAGAATCAGCAATGAGTTTACTGGTGCAATATTCAGTAAATGTCGTCTTTAGTGCACAGTGTGAGAGACAGATCTGTTGCCATTGACCTTAATACTACCGATTACTGTGCGGTTTGTTGAGTAAGCACTGTGTAAGTGAGCAAGTCAGAAGCACAGCCTCTGAATAAAGATAACATTACATCAATATTGTGTTATTTTAAGCTTATATTAGCAACCCAAAAGTATTTGTTAAACTAGCAGGAACTGCACCACAGGAAGCCCGCTTTCACTCTAGTTCTAATGCAAAAATACCCTGCAGAATAATCTCACGAGCTAAGACTGCAGAAGCATATAAAAGCAACATGCAACAGCTAGGGTTTGCATGCACATTTTTAACTTTGTTATTCCCAGACCTTAATTTTATTTTTTAGTTCTTTAAAAATGTCTGACTATGTTTAGTTTTAGTCCACTAACACCGATGCCTTTGCAGGAACTACTGTCTCTTAAGAATGCATCCTCTGCAAAGCCTAAAATTTTGCATTGGTACAGAAGCAGGGAACTTTTGTAAGAGTGCTGAATGAAATAGTTATAAGTAATTTTGCAAGAAGATAAAAAAGATGTGGCAGATTACTATTCCCAGTTTTGATTTGTTTATGCAAAACTAATGATCCAACATGACCTAAATGGGGAATGCCACTTTCTGTTCACCAAAAATGCAAATGGTTAAAGACCTTGAAAAGTGGCGCTCCTTGCAGAGGTCGCCTTGCTGGTCTGTTATCAAAGCCTGCATAATGAAGTGGATGACACAGCCATTAACTTGCATATGGGCTTGTATGTGTCAAAGCAGACCAGCTTAATCTAAAGGTGAATTCAATAATGTTATGCTGAATTGCAGTACAAAAAAAAGCCTGCAAAAGCCTATGATTAAGGGTCAGCACATCTGGCTGCTGATTTGATGTCAGCTGCTAACCCTTCTTTGACCTCATCCCCTGCAGACTTTCTAACTGCCTATTACTAAGGATATTTTACAATGTCATCTTGCTGACTCTCACTGTGCACTGAGAAATACCATGTATCTTCACCTTTGCTAAGTTAATTTCCAAACCTCTTCAGTACACATGGAAAACTAACATTTAATTTCCTAAACCTGCAGTAAATTGTATTTCACATTGGGAGATAGTGAATGAAAATTGTAGGAAAGCTTCTTTTTCCTTCCAAAATAACCATTCTGTCCATTAGCCAGTGTGATCTCTCCAATTTGCATGCTTTTCATAATAGCATTGGTGACAAAAATGTATTCATCCTTAGTGTAGCTGTGTGAAATAAACAGCAGAAAAAACTTGCTTACACTATATAGGAAATCATTCACACCACATGAGATTTCTTACTTTACTGACTTTTATCGTTCTTCCATTTATTCATTTCCCTGTATTTGGCAGGTTGGTGTCCCATTTCTGTTGTTGATAGGCTGAGGCTTGTTTATGCTTTTGAGTAGGGCAGTCCAATTCTGCCAAAAAATAAGGACAAAGCCTGTTGAGAGGCTGCAGCCTTCTGCATAAAACAGAGAAATCTCTCTCAACTTGGCTTTCCATTTGCATCAGAAAACAATCTGTTCATTAGAAACAGTTCATAATCTTAAATGTTTTTCAAAGCTCCATACCAACTGATTCTCGTTTCAAAACAAACAAAAATTACAATTTACAAAAGTGAAAGGTAGGTAATTACAGCAGAACACTCAGTTATTAGATCCTTTCCAAGTACACAAAAGGAAGGAAATGAATGGTTTGTGAACACCCATATGCAATAGTAGACATTTCTCAGTGAGAATAAATGGAAAGTTTTTCAGTACAATGAATGCCCCAAGGCGCCACAAGAATTTACTTCATAGGTGTAAAAAAGATACATTAAATTGATACTTAAATATTTTAGGAACACCAATCAGTTAGAACACACCTTGCAATTATTTGTAACTCCATTTTGAGAAGAATGTGCTATAGGCTGACATACAGGAAAAAAGAATTCCACTATTTCAAACAGTACACAAGCATTCATACATATTTTTTAATCTATTCAGATTTATAAAAGCTTAAAAAAAAAAGCTATCCAATACTTGAGTTGTTACATGCATCAAGATACATAACATAAAATATTTCTTTTAGAATTTCACCAGTGATCAGCATTTCTCACTTATTTTACCCTTTCCACCACATTTAGGGAAAATGGGGCTTAATTATGGAAGCCAGCAGCTGTTGTAGCTCCATAATGCATATAAATAAAACACTAAAAGACTGCAGGGCCTCCTTTTGGGGTTACTATTTTAATGAAGCAGTATCTAGTTCTAGCAGAATCACAGTTCTAGCTCGCTCCGCCCTTTCCACAGTGCGTATCAGCAGTAAATCTCATCGACTGCATCGCTGAATTAAAGACAGAACCTATTGGGATGGAGCTGAAACCAATGGGAATTTAGAGCTGTACCACATGTAGCAGGGATTGGGCTCATTGCCCACATCATGGCCTTATCAAAGTACCAAGAAAATAATAAACATAAAAAAGTTCAATAACTTCATTATCAGTATGACTAAACACAGCTTTCATAAACATATCAGGTCTAAGCCTTATAGTCGCTTTTTCCTTTATTCCTCACAGCCAAAAAGTAAACCTTCAATATCACTTCGAGTCCACCTGGTTTTCCGAACAGCAATCACACCACCTGCACTGCCATTCCACACTAGAGCAAATTTAGTCCCACTTCACTGGCATTTCTGCTAGACTGGAGCTGCCACCCAGTCTATCTGTGTCTCATCAGCAAGGCAGACCCTGGTAATAAGCAAAAGGACTCCTCATACATGGCAAAGAGACAGGGAAGAGGTTTGATGGATGCCATGCTGCTTCTGACTCCTACGTCCATCTCGGCAATGCAAGCTTTCCTTGAGCACCAATAACTGTGCATGCACTGAATGCACATTTCCCCTGCTTCCTGAGCAGGCTGGGGCTGGCACATGCAGCAATCTCATTCTGTTTGTGTGAAAGTTTCATATTTTTCCCCATTATGAGTCCCCACAGCCCAGATTGATAGTAGACCCAGCTGTCCTTTATAATTACATTTTAATGACTTAGGATGGTTGTTTGCATTTTGGCAACTTGTTTAATAGTGATGACATTTAAATTGTCACAACTAGGCTTCAAAGTTATCAATTTATTAGATGATCAGGAAACTTCACACCTATGGTGGTGAGGTTTTTTGGCTGCAAAATCAGTAATCCATGGGCACACTGATTTATATAATGAGGGTTATTTCATAGGGATATGCTTTAGTTAATTCAGTCCTGAAAGGGATTCACTTAAATGAATTAAAAAGGTTCTGTTTACTTATTTTTTTTACTTTAGATTGACAGATACTCTAAAAACACACATACTGTGTTTTGTCTTCTGTTGCTTTTTCATTTCAGTACATTGACTTTTTGTGCACATATCCATTTATTTCTTCTCCTTCTGCAAATGAACCTGGGATTTGCAGAATCACATATGATTCCCTCAGAGAAACACTTCTCTGATACAGCAACAAAAGCACTCAAATATTGCACAGTTTATATTCTTGGTAGATTATTTGCTAAGTGTTTCAGCACCCATCCCCCAATGGTGCATCAAAACAGTTGTCCAACTCCTTATAGATGTAGAAGTCATCAGTAGCAGAAAAGTTAACCCTGATTGCCTGGTCTGAATATCAGGTTTAATCATAGTACTTTCAGCTGCCTGGCACATTTCCTACACACTGCTTGTTTACCCCTCAGGTTCCCTGCTTCCCATTTTCAACCCAAGTGTTTCAAGTCTCTCTGAAGTCTCCCACCCAGCCCTATTTGACCTACTGTTTAGAAAAGAACCAGCACGTGGTAGGGGCAGGCAAAGCTTGTGAGTTTCCTCACAAACCCAGTGCTGCACAGCCCCAGCTGTGGAGGGAGCACAGCTACAGATGAGCAGTGCTGGCCAGGCCCTTTAGAACAAGTTGGTGTCCTGTCACGTCCCCAGAACTGGGGCTCAGCTCTGGGATTGGTAAGCACACCCCGGCCGTTCCCATCAGTGGCACAGAGCAGCTCCCCTCACCAGGCAGGCTGACCACGGATGGCAGCTGCAGGAGGTGGTGGGGCTGCAGCCCACAAGCAACCCACGCTTCTCACAGAGGAGACTGAGACTGCTCAGTTGATTCTGAAGTTACTCGGAGAGCAGCACACAGGTAAAATTGTCACATGTTGATTTTTAGGAAATCAACTGAAACATGCTCATACACCTGATTGGTGATTGATATCAACGGGGATGTGCCAGTCATCATGAAGGGAAGTAGCTCTGGGACGGGCAGGAGGGGGATTACTGCTCCCTGCCAAGCCCCTGATGTACAAATGGCACTGCTGACAGGCACCATGCGGATGCAAGCAAACACCCTGTGAGCTCCCACCTACCTCAGGGACTTGGCCCAGCATGGGGTGTGCCATATAATCTTTCCTCCAAGAGAGCACAGGCTGTAATACACAAGTAAGAGAAAAGAAAACCCAATGAATGTACTTCTCTTGACAATTTTGACTGCCTTTTCCTCCTTATCAGTGGTATTACCTTCATGCAAGCAATCATTAAGTAAACAGATCTCGAAAAGTCATTTCAAGTACAGATTTCTTCCACTAAACTCCCTGGAGCGCCTACTCTGTAGCCCTTGGGCAAAATCCAGCATGAGTTTATCTCAAGAATAGGCCAATGCTCATTAATCAAGCAAAGGCCTGGCTGAAATCCTCACAGGCGGCTGCGCAGAACGCCAAGTCACCTTGTTGTAACTGATCTAGGTACTCTGCAGTGCCAATAGCCAGAAAGCTGCCAGAGACCATTATATTACAGATGGAAAGCCAGTAAAGAGAACAAGGAAAGTAATTAAAAAATATATTTCTCAAGCTCATTGGACATGGACCAAAATTCGAACACAGAATGAATAATCAAAATAAATGTGACAGGTAGCAGAAATACACATTAGTGAGCTGCTGAAAGAAAAAGCTTCAAATAGACTCTCACAAGTTTTTAGAAGAGGAGGAAGAGGTCCCCAGGGCAATCCCCATGGGAATAGTTTGACTCAGGGAAGTGGGAGGGTTCATCTAACTAATGGTTGAAAAACTTGCCCTTCTACCTCCAAAGCTGGATGATCCCCAGAAACCTGAACAAGTCCTAGAAAGTTTGCATAAACACCCCTGCAGATGGCTGAGCACTATGTTTATGCCCTTGCCGGTGCTCATTCCTTGCCAATCACAAGCCCTCTGCCCTGACCTCTGCTCTGTTTCCAGGGGTGGCCTTTGAAGTGGATGATCCTGCAGTGGAGATGGCTTGTGGGACAGGGCAGCCCGGGGCCCTTACTTGTCCTAGCTGGGAGCTGTGCTGGCTCTCAGCACATGCAGAGCACGATGTGAATCCTGCCTGCTCCAGCCGCACCCAGCCCTTGGATACAGCCTCAACCCGATCCCAAGCACCCCGTTGATTTTGTTTAAAGAAGATAAGAGAGCACTATCAGCAGAGGACTGACAGGCAATCATCTTCAGCAGAGTGAAAAATAAACTGGAGTAGTTAGACAACCCGTTGCAGCTGTTTGCTCAGTGAGTGCACGGCATCAGAGCATTTCTCTGCTGCATGTCACGACAAGCAGTCACGGGAGGACAGCACGGAGCCATCTCCTGCTGCTGCTCCAGGTCTGAAGGAAGGCTTCCACCTGTTTTTCTTGGTCCAACAAGAATCAGCACACTTGTCTTTGTCCTGAGGCAATCATTATGGCCACAGCAGCACTACCAAAAAAAATGGGGGTGAAAGCTGCTATTTGAAACCAAGATAAAGACTGAGGCTTATTTCCTATACATACACAGCAAAAAGCATCCTCCCCAGCAGGCTCACCAGTTATTTTCACCAGCTGCTATCAGTAGTTTCCAGTGCTCTAAAGGCAGTAAAAAAAAATACACATCAATTTTTATTGAGCTTTGAAGACCACTGCTTCTATTTCAGATCTGAATAAAGCATTGTGCTTCTGAAGGCTTGTCTGCTTTTCCCATCTATACTAGCTGACCAAATACAATATGTTACATTTGCCAGAAAATTCTACTTTATCAGGTTAGAGTGAAATTTCTCCTGAGCTGAACCTGAGTACCAGTCAGCTACAAAATATAAGCTCTCAGGTTTGGTGATACACAATAATTTTATGTAGTTTGATTATAACTCAAACATTACTTTCTATGCTAAAAAAAATGCTTAAGTGCTTCAAAAACCCAATTTGATCTTCATTTACTTTGCTGCTTTCTACAGCAGCCTTGTAATTTCTGCTGAATATTATAAAAACCAATAATGAAAAAGGTGAAAATAATGCTTCAATAGAGCTTATCAGCTTTGAATTGCCACTTGCAGATTCACTGCCTTGAATATTGTACTCCCCCCTTCCTTACTCTGGAGCAACCTCCGTGAAGGGGACCCAGCCCCAAGGTACCTGAGCAAGGGGCAGGAAGGGTCCAGGGACAGCAGCTGGTTCAGCCAAGAGCCCAAACCACAAGGCAGCCCATGAGGACAAGGCAGGGCAAAGACAAGGGGAGGACATCAAAACCAGACACTACACCTGGATGGAGCTGTTTGGGGACAGAACCATCAAGCCAGGGCCCAAGGCCAGGGCAAGGCTGGGGAGCTGGAAACCAACCCTAGTCCAGGCCTGCTTAGGGAAGGCTACAATCCCTGAGACTGACCTTAAACAGGGCTCTGGGCCCACCAGGAGGGGGTGTGGCTGGGGGGGGATCCAGATGAGGCTGGTCAGGGACTATTAAGGCCTAATTAAGGCTGATCAATGCACTCTGAGCTGTGACAGATGCCCTCGTTAGGCTTAGGGTTTTTTAAAATAAAAATATGTTAAAGACAGCTTTAGGAAGTTGAAACCAACAAAACAAATAAACAAAAACCCAAACAAATAATAATGCCCATTTCGATATTATGGATATTATGAATAATATGCCACACTATGTCTCCTCACAACTTCTGGGATTCAAACTTCCAAGGGAAATAAAGCTTCCCTCTTTGAATGAAAATAGAAATAAAAAGATCAAACTGTGAATTAAAACTTTTGAAATGGTCTTCTGCCCATATCAGCCCGTCTTCCAAACGCTTCCTCACCCCTGCCTCTGCCTCTCAGCCTCTCCGCAGGAAACAGGAGTCAGGTTAGTGAGCATATACAATGTAGGACCAAGGTCAGCATAAAAGACAAAAACATGCAAAGCATGAATTCTACTCATATATCCAGAAGAAAATACAGAGCAAGAAAAGACTTCCAAGAAGGGGCTTAAATGTAATTTCTGGTGAAATTACTGTACTATCTTTGACAAATCCTTCTTTACAGGGAGTGCCAGATAAAGCCCTCTGGTATTGCCTCTGGATTAGCCCAACTTTGAGAGCTGGGAACCTGGGAGTACAGAAAATCAACATTTCATCTCTCTTGAGAAGGACATTGCTTCCACTGTCCTGGCATCCTGCAGGCCAATGGAGCACTCAAATGTCACCAGAATACTGACACATCCTTGTTATAAAGTAGTTCAAATTTCTTAAAAATTTGGATCAAAACCCATGTTTCCATAACGGAAAACATTATGTGAATGCTTTATAGAAATGGGAAATAATCACAAAATTTTCACGGCTAGAGTATTAATAAAAATTCCCTGCCAGCAGCAGAATATACTTTAACTTCATGATTTTTATAAACTGTGAATGATGAGATGTAAATTATGCTGCCACTGAAAAAAACCCAAACAACTGTATTCAACAGAATATTTTCTGCCTACAGTATTATTACGAGTAACAACTTCTTGACTGTTATTCCTGTGGTCAAGGAAAAGGAAGATAAATGTTTGCATATACAGATTTTAAAATCAGTTTTAGATGACAGCAGGTTACTCTTTTGTTACTTCATACCAAATAACTTTTTACATTATAGTTTGTTTCCATCAGTGATATTAGATCCTACTCTTTGTGCTTTTGACACCTTTTTTAGAAAGCCCTCCAGTTGCATAGAAGGATTGCCTGGTACCATCTTCTTGGCATAGTTCACACATTCATTTCCTTAACACTGCCTTTTGGTCTACTCCCTTCTCTTCTGGTTACCTACAGCAGCTCAGGCTTTTGAGCTTTTTCAAAATACTTTGGCTTAACTGAAGTGTCTCACTGCAGCATGGAAGTATCCGGATAAGCAGGAGGTGACTGATCATCTGATCAGGTGCCTTTGGCCGTAAGTGTTAGGAAACCTTTCTGATGTTGGTCCGTTTCTTCCAGCCCACATTAAGACCAAAACACTCCTTTAGTTGCCATCCGGTTGTTTCATCTATGTCTTCTGAGAGACTATATGAATGAATCAAGAACTCCCAGGATATATTCTGTTTTATCTCTGTAACCTGGAGAGAAAGCATCTCTATTTTTCCCTCTATTTGTCCATATTGTATTATAAAGTTACTGTGTTAGTGATGCTGGCAGCTGAACTGGAGAAAGTAACCTGCCAGCGAAGAAGATGTTAGTAAAGGTGGACTATGTAGTAAAAGCAGAGTTAATGTCAGATCAAAGATCCTGGAAAAGTAAGCCCTGAATTCATACAAAACATTCACTATCAGATCTTATTTCCGTCTGTCTCTCAGAAGGGCTAGTCTCCACAGTTTCCAAGGCATTATGTTGTTTTCAGAACCAGAATGGTAGCAGTGTATATAAATTAATAACATGTTTAAATGGATCCTTTGATCATCTGTATTTTGTTAATTTTCTGACAGACTCATAATATTTGGTGTATCAAATTCTGGGTTACCGCTTTTCTCTTCTGCTTTTTGTAAGCACTGTCACGTACTGACAGTCTAGGAAAGCCACAGTTCCTTTACCATAACTACATTCTGACATTCTTCTTACATTTGCAGGCTAGTCTAACTAGTTCCTTCAAGATTAACATAAACAGTGTTTCAAATGTGCTGCTATCAGATTCCCAGCATTAATTAGAAAAATAACCTTCAGATATGGATTTAATTTGCATCCATGCATTCATAGCAGGATGTTTCTTTGCAATTGTTACATGTTGAAAAGCCTCTGTATAACCCTCAGAAAAAGTGAGTATTCTCAGATCTGCTCTATTGCTTCTAAAACATGTTTAAACCTTGTGCTATTAAGCAAAGATCTCAATGTCACTTTTTCATTATGGGTCAACATATGACTAAGCTGTATGTTTACACTGATAATAGCTGTATGATAAATATTTACATGGATTATATAGTTAGCAGTAAGGCGTAAGCAGTGCTGACCCTATGCGTCACTCCTGTACCAGGAGTACACGTGTTATGAAAAGGATGGTTTTGGTTTTTTCTTCTTTATTTTCCTTCCAAGTGTTGAATTCTCTTTCTAATCAGGCCAGCAATAACCAGGAAACAGAACCTATACTGTTAATAGTTGCTTAAATGGAAAGGGATATTGCCTTAAATTAATTCAACCAAACTTGTATGTGTCAGCCCTTCAGTTACTCTTACTCAAGAACATTATTCATGCTGAGGAAAGCTGAGTAATAGCTTGTACAGCACACATATAGCAAATGTAGAATTTGTAAAAAAAAAACCAGTTGTAATATGTGAACAGTGTTTCTCATTTCATTCAATTTTATTGGTAAGAAAAATTAACATTCAGACAAAAAAGTAAAAGAAATCCATGAGGTGAATGGTGGCATGAGATTAAAGAAAGAGAGCAGCAGGTGTTTCTTTTTATTCTTCTAACCAGTTATTTATGTAAGTATAAACTAACCCAGAAGATCTGGCGGGATATTAGTAAGATTTGTATAGAACAAGATAAAAAACCCCAACTTTTAAGATCTTAATGGGTATAAAGTCTGACACTTGGGTAAAGGGTATAAGAACAATGATGGGTTTTTTTTAAAACCTAGCTACATATATGGCCCATTAATTATAGCATTAGAACATATTATTCATTTCCTTAGCCTCCCATTGTGACTTTTGTTATCCCTGCCATATCATTAAGGATCTGAAAAGAGAGAATAGTAATATACAGTTGTTCAGATTGACCCACGAAGGGAACTACAATCTTCTAGGTCCCAGAAAGGAACCACAATCTCAGGACTTGCACATCCAGTAACAAGATCTGGGCCTGTATTGAGGCAATAAATATGGCATCTTTAAGAATTATGGACTGAAGTTATGGTTGCTTGAAAATGGAGTATGCTGTTACAGGAAATGGTGCCAATTGTAGAAAACCTGGTGTATAATAAAAAAATCTATCTGTTCAGGCACTTTTAACTCCCACATCCTGTGATTTCTATGAATTATTATGATTAGCATTAATTGAGGTAACAGACCGAAATGTGCCAAAAGTAAGGAGCTTAAGGTAATATGTCTAAATGGTGGCACACACTGAGCCTTGCCTGCCTCTTTTGGCTTCTGTTCGTTCTTGCAAGCAAGGACTATGCTGAAGTTGCTTGTTTTGGCAAAGCCTGCTCCTTTAACTTGATCTCCACCCTATTTCTAGGAATTCAGCCCCTTTCATGCCTGCCAGTCTGCTGAGCTGTGTGCTGTTTTTGGAAGGGCAGAATGCAATTTTCTTATAAATTCTATGACATACTTGTACGAGTTGCCAAAATGTTCTATGAAACCTGAGTGCCACATAAATGACAGCAAAATCAGGCCGTTTACATGTAGCTTTGGCTATGGGTTTTGTATGATTCATTTCTAGTCACATATTTGCACCATCAGCTTGCCAACATTTATATGAGAACCTATTATTTCAGGCATTTATAATTTGTGCAGTGTATTCCTTACTGAATATTAATAACAAAGCTCAGAGTCTGGATATCTGTGTCAAATTTGGGGAATAATACAGTGACACGAGTGACCAGTACTCTACAAAGTGAAACTAATGCAGTCTTTAGCTGCACCAGGGGAGGTTTAGATTAGACATTAGGATGAAATTCTTCACAGAAAGGGTGATTAGACAGTGCAATGGGCTGCCCAGGGACATGGAGTCAATGCCTCTGGAGGTGTTTAAGACAAGACGTGGCACTGAGTGCCATGGTCTGTTTAACACGGTAGTGTTCAGTCGTAGGTTGGATTTGATGATCTCAGGGGTCTTTTCCAACCTTGCTGATTCTGTGATTCTGCAGTGTCTTCATCTAATTGNTCCTCCACCTCCTCCACCTCCTCCCCGTCCCTGCGCGGCTCCTCCTGCCGTGCTCTCCTATTCTGCTCTCCCGCCCTCCTCCTGTCTTGCCTTTGCCGCCGCCTCCCGGCGGAGGGCGGCCCCCCGGCCGTGAGGGGCGCGGCGCACAGCCGGGGAGCGCCGCCCTGCTGCGCGGGGGGTGCCCGGTGCGAGCCCCGGCAAGCGCGGTCTGGGCTGGGTGAGCTGCCCGCACGCCGCGCTCTGTAGGAAGTTTCCCTCCGCCGCGCTGAGCTCCTTCCCGGCGCTGCAAGGAGTGGTGGTGGGAATTAGGGAATTGAAGCGGCCTGAGAAGTCGGATGCCCGATATTTCACGGTTTCACAGCCGTTATCTGCACACACACACACCCACCGTCGTGTCCGCGGGACTCGGTTCCTGGAGCGCTCTCGGTGCGCAGGAGGAGCCGAGTGTCGGAACCCGCGGGGTTTATCCGCAGCCACACCTGCACGTGTGCTGTGCTCCTCAGCCTCCGCACTTTGGGGTTGTTGCTTTCATTCACCCCATTTTCTGCAGCGGTATTTTTTTACTAATTCTATAAGCAACTTCTTAAAAAAATCAATAACTGCCCAGAACCGTATCCATTTCTTTGTTAATACTATGAAACAAAAAAACCTACCCCCAAAAACTGCAAATAACTTGTAGCTATATCAAAGAAGAAGCAATGGCAAGTATAGCTTGTCTGCCTTTGGTAAGCCGTCTTACAGCTGTTAAAACACCGAGGTTAAGTAATTCAGGTTTCTGTAAAATGTAACAATACCTGATCTGGTTTGATTTCCTGAAATAGTAGGGTGATGTTCTTCCTGGAACTGTTTTTTTATTGACGTAGATTGGAGGTGTTGACAACAGTAGTGTAATGCTAATACTAGAAAGCGTACGTTTTTGAATTGTTTATTTAACCAGTATTATTTAAAATGGATTTCTTCAAAAAGTGAGTTTCCTATTCTTCCTTTCTCTTACACACTGCAGACAAATTTTACCTCAAAGCTACCAAGGAATGCCAAAATTGTAAGAGCTGTTGTGCTTTGCACTTCTGAAGTGAAGTCACGCAATCTTTGATTGTTTCATTTTTCATAATATTAAAAAATTCTTCAGATAAAGGAGAATGCTCTTCTAGTATGATTACCCAGTTTTAACATTGTACACATGTAACATCTGCAGTCGAGTGGGAGGAAAAAAACCAACAAACCCCAAGTCCCTGACCCTGAGTTAAACATCTGTGAAGTTATAACTCAGCTGTGGCCTAATCTGAGGTTCACTGTTGTTTTGATGTATTTTTATTTTAAGCTGTGACATCCTCTTACCTTTACAAGTACAGTGATATTAAATATTTATGACTAGTTCACTTCTCCAACTTCAANTTAGATTAGACATTAGGATGAAATTCTTCACAGAAAGGGTGATTAGACAGTGCAATGGGCTGCCCAGGGACATGGAGTCAATGCCTCTGGCGGTGTTTAAGACAAGACGTGGCACTGAGTGCCATGGTCTGTTTAACACGGTAGTGTTCAGTCGTAGGTTGGATTTGATGATCTCAGGGGTCTTTTCCAACCTTGCTGATTCTGTGATTCTGCAGTGTCTTCATCTAATTGCTTTTAACGCTTGAAAAAAAAAAGTCCTCGAACTATTAAACTCACAGAACTAGTTACTGTTTTGCATGTGCAGTAAAACGCTTTCAAAGGAAACCTGGTTATGTATTTTAATAGCGAGCTGTGCCAGCCACCGATACCCACCCCGGGACGCCGCGTCAGCTTTCCCGCCCCCGCCCTCAGCCCAGCCGCGCACAGCGCCCCCTGGCGGCGCGGCGGCCCCGGCGCAGGCGCGGTGCGTTCCCCGGGCGGGGCCGGGGCCGCTCCCCTCGCCGCGGAGTGGCGGCCGCGGGTCACGTGGGGCGGCGCGAGGTTCCGGGTGCGGCCGCCGCCGGAGAACGTGAGTGCAGGGGCGGGGGG
>VXAX01006141.1:0-41101 GCA_013399835.1 Leptocoma aspasia | reverse complement strand
TACTATGAAACAAAAAAACCTACCCCCAAAAACTGCAAATAACTTGTAGCTATATCAAAGAAGAAGCAATGGCAAGTATAGCTTGTCTGCCTTTGGTAAGCCGTCTTACAGCTGTTAAAACACCGAGGTTAAGTAATTCAGGTTTCTGTAAAATGTAACAATACCTGATCTGGTTTGATTTCCTGAAATAGTACGGTGATGTTCTTCCTGGAACTGTTTTTTTATTGACGTAGATTGGAGGTGTTGACAACAGTAGTGTAATGCTAATACTAGAAAGCGTACGTTTTTGAATTGTTTATTTAACCAGTATTATTTAAAATGGATTTCTTCAAAAAGTGAGTTTCCTATTCTTCCTTTCTCTTACACACTGCAGACAAATTTTACCTCAAAGCTACCAAGGAATGCCAAAATTGTAAGAGCTGTTGTGCTTTGCACTTCTGAAGTGAAGTCACGCAATCTTTGATTGTTTCATTTTTCATAATATTAAAAAATTCTTCAGATAAAGGAGGATGCTCTTCTAGTATGATTACCCAGTTTTAACATTGTACACATGTAACATCTGCAGTCGAGTGGGAGGAAAAAAACCAACAAACCCCAAGTCCCTGACCCTGAGTTAAACATCTGTGAAGTTATAACTCAGCTGTGGCCTAATCTGAGGTTCACTGTTGTTTTGATGTATTTTTATTTTAAGCTGTGACATCCTCTTACCTTTACAAGTACAGTGATATTAAATATTTATGACTAGTTCACTTCTCCAACTTCAATTAGTGTAGATGTATCCTGGTGTTTTGAAAGGCAGTTACTAATTACTGTCTGTTATGAGAGAGATCTGACCTAGTCCCTTGGGTTCTTTCCCGTGAAAGCTGTCTCATTTATTTTAGGATAAGGTGGCTAAAATGATTCTTGGCATGTAGTGTTTAACATGTGTATATTTTATTGTGAACAGTAATTGTTACACCCTTCAGAACACAATTTTCAGTTTTAAGTTGAAGTTTTTAGTTTAAAAGCTTATTTTGTTAAGGACTTCTTCTTTCAGTGGTACCAAAGAAGATTAAAAATCTATAAAAGATTTTCAATTTTCATGCTAAAGCTAATATAAGAGGCAGAAGAACTTCTTTATTCTCACAGAAAACTTTGAATGAAATTTAAAATGTTGCATAATAAAAAAAGACTCTGATATAACCATTCATGAAGTCACTGAACGTTGATATTTAACTTTGAATTGTCTCAGTAAGGGAGTTTAAATTGTTTTAAAACATTTTTATTACAGATATGTGACTTCTCTCACCAAATTCTGAAATGCTGTGTCTTTTCAGTTCACCCTTCAGTGTTCCTTTTTGAAGGAAAGCCCTTTAAAGGCACATCTGATGAATCCAGAAGTTGTTCTTTATGAAGTAATTGATTTTATAATTAAGTCAGAGCCTTGTCTTTGCTATGAACTATGTAGTTGACTGGACATTTCAAAGCTTATTGTAGCTGACAGCTTGTGGCTGACCTTCTCCTTGAATACTTATTAAATATAAACAGGATGATTCATTATGTTTCAGTTTTTTAGTTTATTTTTCCTTGCATTGGTTGTTTCTTCTTTTAGGCCTTTTCCCCGCCCCTTTCCAAAGTTTGAGGGCCACAGTAGAAGTGTTTACAGTTGGCTCCTGCTTCCTTTGCTCTCCTCTTTTGCCCTAAAAACAGTTTCTGCTTTACCTGGAGAAGCCTTTTTATCCTGAGACTGTGTCTTCACAGAACAGTGGTGTGGGCCTGTTGGGGCTTATCTTCATTGTGGAATGCTTTGTGCTTAGGATCTGATACTCACCCTTTATGTTTCAAGTGGTTTTGACATTGATCTCGCTCTACTCTGAACGTGTAGGCTGAATGCACAGGTTTTTTTTTTTTTCCAGAGTGTACTTGGTTTTGCATAAACATAAATCAAAATTTCAGGGTCTGTTTTAGGGGGAGCAAGGGTACAGGGAGATTCTTTTCCTCTAAATTCAAATTACAGCTATAGGAAAAGACAGTAGAACATTTCATTTTAACTAGTATTTACTAAAATATTTACTTTATTACATGGTTTTTTTAGTAATGTGAAGTCGTAGTATTTTATGGTTGCCAAGTGAGTGAGGAGGTTTCTCACAGTAAAAATAAGTTTAAATGCTTTTTACTTGCTTAGTACAAAACAAACAAACAAATTCCAAGAATGTTTAGTTCAGACATTTATCTTGAGTAGGTGACAAAAATGCAGACACGTGGCAGCCTGGATGCAAGACAAAATGTCTGTTTCAAGTCTGTTCTGGAAACTTGTACATTTTGTAGTAGGTGGCATGTTTTCAAAAAAAAAGAAAAGGAAAAAAGCGCTTCATTGTTTCAAGCCTCATTAGGCTTTTAATAAACAGAGTAGAGGCTGAGGAGGAATGTTCAAACAGTTGAAAGCTCTATATGTTTTAAGGGAGTTGCATTCCAGAAGGCTCTCAAATAACTACTGTTCTCTTCCTTGTATCTTTTTCCCTTCGACTCAAGCACATAATGTGTTTTGGCTGACATTTTTGGTTGCTCCCAGTAATGGGAATGGTTTGAGATAACTAGCACTGCTGTAATCATGGTGGAAAGCATTCCCAGTCCTGTTCCATGATTATTGTCTGGCTGTGTGCTGGATGAGGGTTTCTTTTCTTAGGTGCATGGGTGTTGAAAATACTTAAATTGGGAATTTAAGGGTATCAGAAGCAGAGATGGAAACTTTAAAACACAAGACTATTTGACAATTTGAACAACATGGTATGGCAAGATTTTGATGTTTCCTCGTAACTTGCATTTAAAGGATGTTCACTTTTAAATTCTAACAGTTTTTCTGTCAGCTATTTTGTGATGAAAAAGATGTAACTGTGTATGCGGTACAAGAAAAGCCAGAGGTCTGGGCAGAAGATTATAAGAATATTGGGGGATGTTGGTGTACCTGATACCAGAGCTAGTGTGGAAAAAGAGAATGACATTGATTAAACTTTGGGTTAACTATTTTTTTGGTAATGTTGACTTTTAAGTCAAAGACTGACAATGTAATTATCTGCAATGACCAATTTGCAGTTTAACAGGTTGGTTGGTTCATTTGAGCTTTGTGAGAGCTACAGCTGTACTCTCTGCAGTTAAATTGTGATCATTAGAAACTGGTTTTAGAAGGCACCAGTGTAGGAAGTTACATGTTCAAGAAGCCTGGTATAAAGCACATTTCTGTTGTTTTCACTCTGTTTTGGGCAAGGCTCAGGCATTATGTAGCATCTCCAAGATGATAACGTGGGAAAAATGTAGTGACTTTCATTGTAATGTAGAAATACATTTTACATGCATGCTGGTTTACTGCAGTTGTTTTCAGGATAAAAACCACAACCAGTTTGGTTTTTTCTTCTCTTAAATTGCTACAATAAGCATAAATGTGATTGAAAGAGAAATACAGAGACTAAAAAATACTTAATTATAAGAAGTGGCATTAATTAATTCTGTGTGTGAGCTAGCATGGAACTGTGTGCTCCCCTCAGTTCAGGATAAGCAGAGAAGGTGGCCTGGCCCCTACTTGGTTTTTGATGTTCCACCCTGTGCAGGTCTCCCAGGTCCTTTTGCTGTTACAGGACAATGTCATCCAGAGGTGCTTTCCTTCTTTTCCATGTGCTCACTGACTTTGTGGAATGCAACCCAATCAAATTATTAAGAATACTCTGAATACCTGAATAAGCATATTTAGTAAAGTGTTTGCAGGCATAGCAATGGTTTGTAGAAATGTGAAACTTAGTAAATCCTAACAGACATAATGGGGAAGGTTAAATTTTGCAACTTGAGCTGTCCTTTATAAATGTGCTATTTTTCCTCCCGTCCTCTAGAAGAATTAAATTGTTGCTTGTTTATCTAATGAAAATGTTGAAGAGGAATAACTTTGTATGAATTGGAAAGGCATTTAAATAAAAATTTAGTATATTAAGAACTTCAACTGTTTTGTGTATAGTGAAAAAGAAGGTTAATGGGGTGTTGAAAGGAGAATTTTGTATGTATCTCATTATTTCAGGTGGTTTCATTTGAGACCTGGTGGCAGAGTTTTGAAGAGTAATTGTATTTTGCTGGTTCTACATAATTGATACTTACATGTGGAATAATGTGTTGTGTATCTTCAGTACTGTGCAAAGAAGGGACACCCTGGAGGGGAGGAGAGGCTGTGCTGTTGTTGGGCCACCTGGCAGAGTTTTCAGAGGTAAAAGCTGGGCTGGCCAGGCTGGGGTAGCCCTCGGAGCCAGCTTGAAATCCTGGGTCTTTTCCTGTCTGCCACAGGTGGTTCCACACTGGAAACCTCACATCCCCCTGTGCTGTGTTATCCAGGGCAGCTTCCTCCCTCCTCTCCTGTCAGTTCCTGTCAGAGTAACTCTGTTTCTAGCCAGATCTGTTTCTGTAGCCCTCTTTAATCCCTGGGCTTTTCTGGCATAAATAAGGCAAAGACGAAAATTTTGTTAAAATTCTTAAAATTTTATATGCTGGTTTTGTATATGATTTCCCCCTTTAGTTTTATTTTCTCCATTGCTTACTTCTAAACTAAACTCTTTATTCTCGTGCCTAGGAAAACAGTAACGATTTTAAAATTGCATCTAGGAATACTTAGCTGTGTCTCTGTTCCTTTTTAAAAAATTGTAACTTTTAGTTTTCAAGCTTAGCTTGTTTGGAATATTTGCAAAAGTTGGAAAAATGGTCTTTAAAAAATGTAAATATGTGACAAAGATAGGAATCCTGGAAACTGAGACTCTAGAGAAGAATTTTGAACTCTTTCCTTCCTGAAATCTTAATTATTCTGACTGAATCAGAATTAATGAAAACATGTCTGGAATACCCAAGTATTTTAATGGATTAAGTACAGCCTGTCCAGGGATGTGAAACAGAGGTCACAGACTGCTTTTTCTCTCAATGCTTGTCTGGATTACCTGTATAAATCTCTCTTATTTGTATTTTGTATCAGTTTACAAATTCTGATTTTTTTTCCTCACTTGAATTTTTGTTCTGATGTATAAAAGGTCTCAGCTGATTACCATGATGAATTTTCTGTTTAAAAACTCACAAAAACCAGTGATGAGCTTCAAAACACCACAATATGTATATAACAAGTTACCTTTTTTCTTTCAGAGTTTCCAAAACTTGTATGGTTTTGAAATTTAATAGAAGACTGGAAATCAGAATAATCTTCACATTTCTTTGACTAAGAAGTAACAATGGAACGAAGGCAAAGAGGAGTCAGTGCTGGACTGCTTTTGCTGCTTTATCAAATTTCTCAAGTTGGACTCCAGAACATTCCTTCTGTTACCCTTGGGGTACTTGTACTGAATATTTTTCTCTTTCTGAATCCTTTGAGGCCACTGTCTGAAGTGTGTCTCAGTGTAAATGAAGCTGTCCACAGAAAGAACTGGCAGCGTTTGCTGCTTGCTCCTTTCCACCATGCAGATGATTGGCATTTGTATTATAACATGATTTCCATGCTTTGGAAAGGCATAATGCTGGAAAGAAAGCTGAAGAGCAAATGGTTTGCCTACATAATTGCAGTATTTTCAGTACTGATTGGAGTAGTTTACATGGTGCTGGAACTCCTGCTTGTGATAATTCTGGATGATCCTTCCTATGAAATGAATTGTGGTGTAGGTTTTTCAGGTAAGACACAGTGTTGGTCCAATTTATGTGTGTAAAATTAATATGTATCATTGCTATATAACTGTTAATTGCAGAAAGAGGATAGGTGCACATCTGTATATATGTATGATTGTCATATCAGTATGCTTATCCTATTTTTAATTTAAAGCATGTACTATGGGCATGAACATAAAGTAATTCGTTCATGTTCTTGTGACCAGCAGGGACTTTACCTGAGAACATGAAAATATCATCATCCTGGTAGAATTGTGTTTTCTGTTTAATATTGCTGGTTAACTGAAGTCTGAACTCTTAATTTTCAGATGTTGTGCAAGCATTTCAATAATACTTTCAATAAGCTCCTTAGTTGGCTTCTAGAAAAGCCTATCAGTTTAAAATTACTCGTGCCTGTCTTTGGAGAGACTCGCCTGGATTTGCTTCTGCTAGCAACATCCAAACACCTGATTTTGGTCATCTTCCTTCCAGTAATGGTCTTGTCTCCTCCTTTAGCAGATCATTTTCAAGTCAATAAACTCCTTCTCTTTAAAAAAATCTGCAGTCAAGTGGAAAAGTAGCCCTGCATTTCTAGATAAGTGGGGGATTTCCTTGATGTCATTGGGACCTAGCCTTAGAAGGCAAGCCCTCTTTTTCAGCCTTTAAGAAAGTTGCTTCAATACCTCAGAGGTTTTCTTGGGATATTCCAATGGGTATGAGCTGGAACATCCTGGGAGTTGCTCCTCTGGGCCTCCAGATATTTTCTGGTCACCCCGCTTTGGTAACAAGACATGCCCAGTTCTGATATCAGCCTTTCTGGGGGCTGTAGAGGCCCTGAGTGCAGCCCCTTTCCCTGAATGGTTTGGCTGCCTGTGGCAGCTTCCATGTGTCCATGTCAAAGCTTCTACTTTTAATTTTTCAGGATTTTTTTCAGACCACTGCAAGCTTTCTCTTGAGAGGAACTTTTTCATAAACACTTCCAATAAGTTCTCTCAATTCCTTCCATCATATCGGCTGGCAGTTGCATGATAAAACAGTTGCAGTCAGTTAGAAATTAATATTTACTGTGATTAAAGGTGATTTATCTACTTTTTTTTTTTTCAGAAACAAGTGATTCTGGAGTATGTGTAAGACGATTTTCCATTAATTCAGAATTTGAACATACCGTTGAGCTTTACATGTATTTGTTTGTCTGGTTTTCAGTAGTGGCTTTTCTCAAGTCACAGAACATTTTTTTAAGTTCACTAATCTTGTCAATTATTTCAACTAGAACTCTCATTTTAAATTATGTTTGTATTGTTTTGAATACCTGAATAGCTACAGTGAGCAGGCACATTAAAAAGCAGCTTAGATTTGGCTGTTATATAAATACGTAATTTTTGTATCTTTTTTTTTAAGTCACTGAAAAGTATCCCTGAAAGAACAGAACTGTTCTGGCATGCAGCAGTATGCTTCATGGTGCTTTGAAATGCATGGTACTTCAAATTGTTTGCATTTCTTTATTATTTGTGCATAAGTATTTCTCTCTTCATGGGATTTCTTCTTGTTTGCAGGAGTCTTGTTTGCTTTGAAAGTTCTGAACAACCATTATAATCCAGGAAGAGTGAGCAGTGTCCTTGGATTGCCGATATCCAGTAAATACGCTTGTTGGGTGGAGCTGGTGGCTATTCATTTAATCTCCCCAGGGTAAGTGCATTTAATATTTCAAAGAAAGGAGAAGAGATTGGGGATATCTGGAGTAGTTGGAAATGTCTCATGAAGTGTGAATAGTGTTAGCTGGTATCCCAGTGCAGTGTTGGGGCTGCAGTCTGCCTTTTTCTTAAAACCCTCTATTTTGAGTACATCTCAAATTAAAGACCTGAAATACTGTTCCCAGAAGGTGCAATTGGGTATTTGAGGGAAGATAACAGAAGCTGATGGACAAGGAAAAGGGCTGTGCCTTTTCAATGAGGTAGCTAACATACTCCACCACAGTGCCAAGGGCTTCATTAGCTGAGCAGCATTCCACTGTTTGCTTGCCATATCTGTCCTAGCCCACTCTGGCTTAATCACTCCTCTGATTTATGATCAAACTATCATCCAGTATTCTGCCAATTTTGTCACTGTCAGTGTCACTGTCCTGCAGTGCTGCTGGTCATCTCCCTCAGTTTCCCTGTGTGCTCCGTGCCAGCACAGCCCCTACCTCTGGGAGAACAGGGCCTTGCTCTTCTTTGGCAGTTGATTTTTGTAGTCCTGTTTGCAAATTAGTAATTTTCCTGTGTAATATTTTGTAACTGTGAATCACATTACTGAATAGATGCAAAAGTACAGACACAAAACCTATGAACTATCAAATCACAGTTTATGTACAATTTCCCACTTCCCAGAAAGATTAAAAAAGAAGAGCTCAGCAATACTGAGATACTCCTTGTCAGATACTATGATATAGCTGTTAGAGCATTTCCTAGCACAGAAGGAGAATTCAGATATTGCTTAGGTTAAGCACTGGTTTTATAGCTTTATGCCTGGCTGCTCAATTGACTGCAGTGAGGATTAAAGACAGAAGAGTGCTCTGCTCAAATGCAATTTTATTTGTGAACTGCATGGCATTGCTACAAATATACAAGTAAAGCTTTCAGTGCATTAAAAACATTTTTCTGAAAAACCTAAACTGTTGTTTTAGCTGTACATAGGTTTTATTTGGTGATATGTTTAACAATACTGTTTTTAATTAAAGAATAGTGGAAGAGCATTATGTATGAAGTAAAACCATGTCATACTGTTTATGGTAGAGGAAAAACATTATTTCAGTCATTGTGTGCTGTTCTTTTTCAGTTGCTTTACTGTAGAAGTGTCTTTGGGTAGAGAGTGGATAGAAAGTCAAGAAATAATATGAAAAAACATTTCATAATTTCATGGAAGTCTAGATTGCTGCCTCATCTAAACCTCTACAGTGACCTCTACAGAGGGCAATTTCACAGCACTTAAATGATAATGGGAGCTACAGAAAACAAGTAGTGATCTCCAGAAATTCATATCCTAGAACACAATATGTTTAATTAGTAACTGCCAGCTGCCTTGCAACGAACCATAGCAATTGTAGCTCTCACAGCATTGCTCTTACATGCTCATCTGTGTGCCCAGGACAGGTTATAATATTTGAAGTCTATGTTTAACTGGTTCCTTTTGTAAACCAAATTGCATAATTTAGTTTTGAATAGATAAGAGGTCAGTAATTGGGGCAGAATTCTGCCCAGTCAGAAAGCCGTGGGGTAAATTTGGACCTGCCTTATTGGACTGATGTAACAGGTTCACCTGAGAATCCATAACCAATGAAAGATCTAAAAGTAATATTGAGTCTTTTGAAAACCTTGATTTGTGTGCTGGGAGAGGATTTAGGAGTTTACTGACATCTTATTATTTTGTTTCTCAATAATGTTTTTGTTTTGGAAAAGTTTTAAAGTGCATTCTGTACTCCTACTAATTTTCACCTTCCATAAAGGATATTGAGATGTAGGCTTTGCTTAGCAGTGTTTGGGGTTATTTGTTTAATGGAAGCACATGTGAAAAGTTACTTTCTGTTTCATCTGTGCCTCTTCCAGAAATGAGCAGGTATCTTAAGTCTGAGGTGAACCAATATCATTTTGGTGATTTCTAGAGTAGGTGATTTTTAAGTATTTTTAATTTTATGAGGTCAGACATTTTCCAAGTCAGGCATGCATTTTTCATAAATTTGGAAAATCTGTTCCAGAAAATCTGTTTGGAAAATTAGTTCCTTATAGATACTTTATTTTGGTAACTACCTTTTGTCCATAAATGTTCACATCAGCATCTCTGTGTTACTCTTTAGAGAGTTGTTGGTCATCAGCGAGAGAGAACTGCAGTTCTCCGTGGCAGGATACAAGTTGGTGGTTAAGTAGGTGGCAAAAGAGTGAATTTAGATTTGATCTTTACCTCCCTCTAGTGACATGTGCATTTTCCTGTCTCCTTTTACCACTGATGCCTGGAGGTTGTCCTAGCTTGAGTGCTTGTGCCATCATCTGTATAAGTCCTGTGGATCACTGACCTGAATGTAAAAATTGATGCAAACATTACACTTGGTACATTAAACAGAGGTTTCATTTCTACTTTATAAAAGAAAAAAAAGCTTATTTTAGCTCATACTATTTACATTTTCTGACAACCAGTATAAATGAGTTATTTCTAATTGCACATAAAGGAAAATTTTATGTTTAGTGTATTGGCTTCTTGTGTTGTGTATTGTAACTTCGTAATAGAGGTGAAAAATTTGCAACTAGTGTTTACACATGAATTCAGAAGATTTTCTCTTAATCTATGTTTAAACACAAAAGAGCTTAACTCTTAACTTGAATGCTGACAATTGATTTTTGAATTTATAGAGTACCCGTAGTCATGTCAATAACTGGAGCAAATCTCCTTATTTATTGTAAACATGTGCTTCTGGTTTGATTTCTCAAAAGACTCCAGAGCCTTTTCATTCTGTATACAAATGGTAATGATATTTTTTAAAGAAATTGTTGGTATGCATAGAAAAGAATTTGGATCTCAGCATTTCAATTGTTCTTTTAATTTTGAAGGCAGTGTCTTACAAAGATTGCAGTGGATCTACATTCATGCTTCTTTCAGACTAATTGTAGGATTGCATGGATAGTGCAGTAGAAAGTATTGTGTTTGTGCTTTCACTCAGAAATGTACATGTTTTTGGTAAGATCTACCCAGACATTACAATGTAAGTTACTTTTCTAAAGCTTAAAACCGGTTTACTCCTTTGGTGAGGCTTTAAATGCTTTTAGGGAATCATATTCTGTAGCAACTAACAATTAGTTTCTTCAGGATTTTGTTAAATACTTTTCTGTAACTGTGTAACTCCCAATTTTAAGGTAGTTACAAAGAAAGAAAACTTGGCCTTATATCCTTGCAGGCAGGTAATGTCTCTGTGCTTGGTCTCACTCAGGGACTTTGTCAGGGAAGTCTCAGAGACGTTCTTTTACAACGAATTCTACACTCTCCCTTTTGTATCCCTATCAAAAAAGTCTCCCTTTCCATTATTCACAAGATTTTTTTATTTTCTAGGACTTCTTTTGCTGGGCATCTGTCAGGGATTCTTGTTGGATTGATGTACACTATGGGACCTCTGAAAAAGATTATGCAAGCCTGTGCAGGTATATAATTCTGTTGAATTTACAAAATCTGCATAAGGAACACTTTTATTTTTAAAATTCAGTAAGCCTTGCATATAGAAATTCAGCCCATTCCAGCAAGTTTTTAGACAATTAAAGATATACTCATTTTCTTAAAGTGGGTGCAGAAGAAAAAATTCAAATTTTTTTCTTAAATATGGACGAACAATTAAGAATAAATGTGACTTTCAGATACTTTTACTTAGAGGAATACCTTTTACTCTTCTTTTTAAGTATTTATTTAGAGTATAATCTTTCAATGAAAATGTCACTTCACGTGAAGTGTGGTGAAGCCACAAGTATACGTCAGAACAAAATGTTTCCATCTTGATTTCTGCTGTTGTGTTGATTCTAATGGAAGTCTCTGTGGTTTGAAAAAGGTGGTGGGATGCTTAAGAAATTGTTGCTGGATTTCTCCAGCTTTCCAACAATGTGTTATTACAGCCTTTCATATTGCAATAATAATTATTTTTTGAAAAAATTATAGCTTTAGACATCTTTAGTCTTAAAAATGGTTTTAAATATAGCCCTGCAAACTTTAAAATGAACACTCCCATAAATGTCAGTGTTTTAATTGGAGGTCTAAGCCCTGACACAACAGCTGTGCTGAGGTTGGTTGGCGGAATATTTGGCTTTTTATGTCTAACTACTTGATAGGTTGAGTACTTTATTCATGACTGTTCCATCAAATTGCACATGGATACGATGCTCCTATAATATAGTGGGGTATTATTTGTTCAAATGTGTGTGCTCTCACTGGGGCTTGATCCCAGTTTGGGGATAGTCTGTAGGTCACGTGTGTTCAGCAGCTGGAAGGGAAAAAAGGACACCAAAGCATCATCTTTCCTGCCTTGCTGGAGGGAACAGATGTCAGGTGTCCTGTTAGTTAAAGGTTAACCTTGCATGATTCTGTGCCACCTGATGACTATAGAACAGGCAGGCATCAGCTCAGCTGCCAGGGCAGCTTCAGGGTCTCCAGCCTTGGACTTGGCAAGCCCTGACTGGGTAACCTGCTCTGATCTCCTCACTAACCCTGCTCTGGTTTGGAGTTGGACTGGGGACCTTCTGAGGTCCCTTTCAGTGAATTTCTCTGGGATTCAGTGCTAGCCCCACAGGACTGTTAGTGACACCTGCCCTGGAGAGCAGGCTGCAGTGCAGGTTCTGTGTGACTGACAGCTGCAGGAGGCAGTGTTCAGTACACAGGCACTGTTTTTCTCCTGTGTAGCAAAGCAGGAATAATACAGTGTTGCTCTAGTCCTCAGTTTTCTGTGCATTAAGCATTATTACTAATGAATACTCTCAGCAGAGAAATTGTTCATTATGTGTTCTGGGAGAACATTATAGATTGGTTTGCTTTTTTTCCTAGTGTACGTGGATATGTTGCTTGAACATGGCACCCTACTATAAAATCTGGAACAACATACAAGCTTGCAATAGTGTATTCTCTCACTGATGCCAAAATAATCCACAGATACCCATGACTGATTTCCTGCCTGTATCTTATGAACCTCCTAAAGAAAGGGTACTTTAAATTTGAATTTTGTATTCTACAAAGAAAATACGATTATTCTAACAGTATATGCATTATTCTTTTATTTAGCTGGCATTTCTTTCTTCACTGAGCCTGACAGACCAAGGGACTACTATTCAGGTAAGTACTCTTGTCCACTTAACCAAAAACTTATTCCAGCTTTAAAAATAGTTTCTGCTAATGATTAGAAAACCTATAGGAGAGCTATGTAAATGGAAACATACATACTATACAAATTTCTGCACATGTATACTTGCTAAACTTAAATTACTTCTTTGGGCATGTCTCACCTTTCCTCTTCAAGCAAGTGTGGGGTGGATTTTATACAAGAGGCTTAAGCCTCCAATTAAGGTCATGACTTCCTAAAATGCTACCTCAGGGAAATATCGTCCATTTTGCACAAGGTGTAGCAGTGGGGAAATTGTGCCTACTGAAAGCAGCCTTTTGCACCTTGGTAAATATGCCCTCATCTGGCAAATTTATCTGTTCCATTCTAGGGTGGTTTTTCCCTTCTAACAAGGATCTTCTTCCTTTGAACACTCTCTGTAAATGAAGTAATTTACATGCAGAAAGCCCCTCCTCAGCAGACTGAATTTAGGCCATCTTCCGTTTAGAGATGGATGGTTGGAATGCTGGCACACTGAGCGGAGCACATTTGATTCACTTCTCCTGCAGAACATTGAATCATTGCATGTGGAGTGAACAGAAATAATAGGTGGGGTCCTTGTCTGTGAGGGCCAGGAGAGGCTGGGAGAAGGGCTCTGGATGTTGGATCTGAGCTAAGGGATGCATATCCTGGCATCTCTTACCTCCTGCAGTGATTTATGCTCTTTCCTAGGCATCTGCTGGAAGAACAGGATAAATGCATAGTGATAACTCTCTCAAATATCTGCCAGTGTGCACTGGCTTGTGGCTCAAAGATGTTCTCAGCAGAAAGTTTTATGGAAGAATTTTGTCTTTAATAGCCTGTGGCAGATCCTTCTTTCATCAATTTGTCAAAAGCTCTTTGAATCGACATGAACACTTCTTAACACCTACATCATCAGAAAAGACTTACAGTTTGTTTCCTGGTTTAGAATCTGTCATTTTTTGGTTTGGCTTGAACTTGCTAACTGCTAATTTCATTTGATGCATGTTAATTCTTCTTTGGGGAGGGAGACTAAACCTTCATTCTTTACGTACTTCCTTCCTTAGTGGTTTTTTAGGCTTCAGTCCTGTACTCACAATGGTCATCTTTCCCCTCCATTTGGAAAGCTGGAGTCTGGTTGCTTATAAGGAAACTATTTCACATGTTTGATCATTCTGACTGTTCTCTGATGTTTTGTCAGGCAGGGCTTTTTATTTTTTGTAGTCTTTTATAATTGAGATGTGCTTACTTTGAGCCAAGTTTATAGCTACTTTTATTCTCCCTGATGAACTTTGTCTTCCATAATCTATCTCCAATTTTATTATTACATTAAATAGCTCCCACAAGCTGGATTCTGTGCCATTAAGTATTTTTGAAACATCTGTTTTGTAATTCCTAAACAAAAGATCTTAGTCTGCTTTCTTCAGCAACAGCAACAGGGATTGTTCCAACTTAAAAGTATATTTACCCAGGATTTTTATTACTCTAATTTGCTCTCAAGTCAAAAAACATTTTCTCTAACGGCCAGTAAAGAAATAAAACAATTACTACTGTGAAGTGAAATGAGAGGTGAGCACAGTGTGTGGAGCAAGCACAAGTTACCTGTTCCATGGCTGGCAATCCCAGCCCAGGTAAAGGTGCTCATCCAGTAGCAGGTGCTGCCCAGCCCAGCTGCTCCCAGACACTGAACAGTCCTACAGTATCCCAGAACAGCAGGGTGGATGCAAACTCGAAAGATTTATATTGGAAAAAGTCCTTTAATAGATAATGAAGATAAGAATTTGTACTTGACATTTAAACTCTGTGATCTGTTACAGCCCCTGTACAAACACCAGCTGCTGGGAGCTTGGGTGTATGAGACCACCCTTGTGGAGGAGCAGCAGAGAGATTCTGAACAGCCTTTTCTGTTTGCTATTCCAGCTCTTTTCAAGTAGGGAAAATGGAAGAGATTTTGTGTAGTAGATCTGCAACGAGGGGGAGGAGAAAAAAAGCTTTACTATACTGACAACAAGGAAATCTGGGCTTTTTTTGTGTGTTTTGGGCAGTCCCCAAATGCTGTTACTTTGAGTTCTTTTGGACAAAGGGGACATGGAGACAGTTAACCTGAACTATCCTGTCTTCCAAGTTCGCCTTTAGATATAACCATTTTATTTTTTATTTGTACTAAATTCATTTGTCTAAAATGACTTACAACTGCAGTTAAGAAAAAATATATTTGTTATGTTCGTTCCCTGTTCATATACTTTGTAATTGTCTTTCATCCTATTTGCAGAGGTCTTAATGGAAGATTTAACCTTTTGCTTGGTGTATGATACATGGAATAAATTTGGCCATCTGTGAATGAAGAAAACTCTCTCTAGTGTCATAGGCTAATGATGCATATCTTGATTAGTTTTTCACTTTCTGGCATCACTGATTTATTACTATGTGCCTTTAAATACCAATTTAAGTAGAAAAATAGATGAAGTTATGGTTAGAACAGATTTTATGAAACAGCACAAGGAAACAGCTTTAAAAGAAAAAAGGTTTTAAGTGTAATTTTAACACATTTAGTATTTAGTAGCTGAATTAGGTTTTCTCTAAGTGCAGTTCATGAATAAAGTAGTAGGACATTTATTTTGATTAATAGGAACACCTTGAACATGTCAATGTTACCAAACTGTGTCTCATTTTAAAATAAAGGATTACAGCTTTCTGAGCACTTACAACTTGCTGGCAGTGTGAAACATAAAACATAGAAAAAACTACAGCAATAGAACAAACCTAAAATACAGCATCCTTTTGCTGTCATCAGATAATTTCATGCCTTTAGTACCAGGATTTTTACACTCTTCATGCATGTAGTTTTGAAGCCTCCAGAAAATAAATTTATAGCTGAGAAAATGTTCATTCCGATCAACATAAAGCAGAGGAGAATGAGGGGAGTATATGAAGATTGCATCCAAAGTGTACAGACATAACAGATAAATTCTGTCCCTCAGCCAGATTTCACTGCAGGTGTAGGGAAAATATTCCAGTGTCAGTTGTGTTCCAAGACAAGAAAGAATTGGAAAAAGAATGTGTGTTTATAATGTGTGTACATAGATCTGTGAACATGTACATGTGTATATAAAAGCAATGTAGGGATATTTACAAATACAGAGAAATATATATAATTCTATGCAGAACTTTGTGCAGTTACTCTGTTCAGTTTTTCCTGTATAACTTTCAAGACAGGATATTGCTGGTTTTATTTGTCTAAAGATTCTAGAGCTTGGGATATTTTTCTTTAGCAAAATAATTTTTAACTAGAAATTATTTACTTGTCCTCACTTTGTCATCTGTATTTGTTATTAACCACAGAAACTTCACAAGTTTCACCTGGAATTGATAGAACCAATGAGAGAACACAAAACTATCATTGATACTAATAATCTGAAGAAAAAGGAAATGGCCTGCTGTACTTGTTTCATACAAAAATACTTCCACTTTCCTCATTTTGGAAAACTTTTGTATAATTTTCTCTCAGTTGGAAGAAACTAGTAACCTTTCTGTACTTTGGTTCTTCAAAGTCCGTTGTTCAGCTGTCTGGAAATGAACACATCACAAAAACTTTGTATTTTGAAAATACAGAAATGGAATAGAAAAATGGGAGTTTTCTCCATAGTTTTCCTCAGTTGAAAAGTATTACTTTTTTTCCATCATTTTTCTCAGCTTAGGTTTTCTGTGCTCAGGCAAGATCAGATTGTGTTGTTAACAGGAAGAGAGTCTTGCTCAATTCTCTAGCCAAGTAATTATTTCCTTTTGAATCCCATGTGTTTGGGTGGATGATGGCCTGTGCTTGGTTTTGGCCAGCTCTGCAAAGGCCAGGAAGGGTTGTCAGCAGTGCAGCAGCAGTGAGTGGGACACTGATGAGATCTGTGCTGTGCTGGCTTTTTGCAGGGCAGGTTTAGCTGTGCCAGAACACAACATGAGCTGTGTACAGCACTGCAGGAATCTGCAGGAATCTTTTTCTGTGACTTCTCTAGGTCCAAAGGTGACTGGAATTTATGTTGGCATTGTTTTATGGGCCCTGGTGGAAAGGGGAAGAGAAGTGGGGAGAAAAAACAGGTACCTGAACAGTACCTGGTTTGTGTTCTAGTGATAGCACTAAGGTGTCCAAATACTGACAACTAAATGTTAAAAGGAGATGATGAAAACTGTCTTTCAGTTTCTGTGTGAAACTTCTTAATAATAGCAATTCTATGACACTTATTTTTAACAGTTACAAAAATCTGAGGTGTTTGGTCCATCTTTTTTCTGTTGGTTTTTTTCTCCTGTTTCCATGCTGTGGCTTTATAATTAGAAGTTAATTTGTGGCATATATGGAACCCTAATAATTTTTTTCTTTCCCAAATTAAAACAATCTGTGGAAGAAAGATAGCAAGAAGATAGTATCTGATTTCACACTTGCTGAGTAGCAGCAATTTATTTTATTTTTTGATTCATTTTACAGAGTATTATGGCTATTATCCAGATTATCAATACAGAACTCCAAGGAGCTACTTTGATTATACAGGTGGGCTCACTGAAGAAGAACAGCTGGAAAGGGCAGTGCTAAACAGTCTTAATGAAAGAGGTAGGAATTTTATTGCATTTTTATCTCTTAAGTTATTATTCATACTGAAAGGGAGTTAGGAGGGAAAACAAGATGTACTCCTCATTACTTATTTTTGGACACATCTTGTAATTTTGGGAAGGAATGGATATAAAATAAGCTTTATTGTAAGGGATATTGTCTATTTACTGTCTTTTTAAGATGATACTTTGCATAATTTTTAACATTGAATTTGAGAAAGAAATCCTGCAAAGCTTTTAATATTAAACATTTTGAGATGTTACTTGAAAGAATGAGCCATTTTTGTGGAGTTTTTTGGAACTTATCAAGAAAACAGAATATGAATAACAGTGATAAGATTATAATATAAATAAGTAGACAATATGCACTTTAAAAGCTTACTTATATCACTGTAAAACATCTGCAACTGTCATTTGTAACCTTAAGTAATCTCCAACACTCCAGGTAAGATGTATTTTTATCTGCTTGTGTTTTTGAACAAAGGTAAGTTTTGTGCTACAAGAGGGAATATGTTTTTTTTGAGAATGTCTTTTGATGAAACACAAGAATGAATTTCAGTAGCACCTCACTAGATTGCTGTGGCACACCAAGTTTCACTTTAAAGTTCCCTGCCAAAAGCAGCATTTGTTAACACTCTGGTAGTGCCTGGTTTCACTGCTGGTTACAGTTTTTAAGTCTCATAGGCAAGTGAAGCAGGAAAAGGTATCATCTTTTTTTTTTAGTGATCTGAGTGTATCCAGTGTAATTTGGTGTGATCAAATATATAGGGATCTTGCTTTATTTTGCACCTCTTTCTCCTACTTGCTGGACACTTTAGTTTGAACAAGCAAGACCTAAGATCTGAGCTCTTAAAGTACTTCCTTAAACAAGCTGTGTAAAGGTTCAATTTGCCTATAGGCAGATGTCTTTCACGAAGAACATAATACAGAGCATGTCACTGATCACACCTGTTTTAGGGACACAAAGGATGAGATGAAATTTACTGTGCTAATGGGCAATTAGGATATTCTTCCCTGTCAGTTAGTTCGAAAAATAATTAGCTTATGAGCACTATCCTTTGAACACGATATATTTTCCCTAAAGCATGAACATTCAGAGATTCTTGCAATTACATGGATGATGAAACAGGTACTTAACATGACAAAAAATTACATAAAACTATTTGAAATAGGTTGTAATAGCAGGTACCACAATCAATTTAGGGCTCTCTTACTAATTTTTTTTCCCCAACTATGACATTTTAGTCATTGCAGCTGCTCTGTAACTTGGACAACAGAGTACTCCAATAATTTCAATTGATTAATAATATTTTTTTCATCCTTATTTGGACAAGTACATTTATTATGGCTTCTAGACCACAAAATGTACCATTATGGATCTAGAATGTTGATTCATTCCTATAAATTGATGTGATAGTATCCTGCTAAGCTAATAAAAGAATTAATGACATAATACAGAATTTCCTGGTATCAGCTGTTGTCCACAACTGAAAACTAATTTGTATTAAGACATGAATGGAATTCAAGCTCCGTAGATACTGTTCTCTAAACTCATACATGGGTTATCTAAACCCACCCTAAAGACACAGCATTTCTGTTTGTTCCACATTCAGGCATTCCTGAACTGCAGGTCTGTTTTTATGCAATATCCTGAAAATTTCTGTAATAATAGTAATTAGAGTCTAGTGCAAGAAAAGAAATTGTTAGGCTTGTTTGAGATGTATGGAGGCATCAATTTTAAGAATACCAAACTATTTTAATGATTTAGGTCTCTTTGCTGAAAGGAACTGCTACTTAACATTTTTTCCATTCTCAGTTGTAGTTATGTTGTTGCCTCAAACAAGAAACCATTTAAACAGCATTAATTGGTTTTCTCTCCAGAGTTTGTTGGTTTAGTTTGGTTTGCAGGTTTTTTTAATTTTTCTTGTTACTCTCATAATTTTATATTGGTTTCAAATTGCAATAATTCTTCCTTTACTTAGGAAAATAATTTTGGATTTAAAAAAGTCATGGCCTTTGATATTTAAACTCCTTTTACTATGAATTTCAAATATATGGCTGACATTTTTGTTTAATACTGGTATTACCAGCCACCCTTAATGTAACCCCAGTATAACCAAGTTTCTGATCTGTTGTGTGCTTGCTGTTCTGCTTAGAAGAAATATCTTGATTAGTGTGGGATGTGGGTTTGAATTTTTGTTGTGGTGGGTGTTGGGATTCTTTGTGAGTTGAACTTCTAAGTGTCTGACTTCCAATGTCACTAATGCTAAGAATCCTTTGCAAGCTGGCGTTTCTCCACAAAAGGCTAAGCTTTTTAAACATGGGGGTGATAATCTTTATACTTTGTGTTTGAAGAGAAATACCTACAAGTATCAGGTATTGACATTCCTTTTCCATTTTATCATGAGCTGTCTGTGCATTTCATTGCTTTTGATGCAAAACTAAACTAATAAATGCCTCTCCACTCAAAATCTTTCAGATGGCCAGGTATTGGTTAGTCAGAGTCATTTGGAGCAGGTAGGAAATACTTGGGCACCTGGCTTACCTGTTCCCTGGAAGGGCTCCCATGTCTGTCTGTTGCTGCTGAGACAGGATGTTTTATTGGAGTCTTCGAAATTTGCCAGCCTATGAAAGACTGTAATATAAGAATGGAATTTATGTAAGGAAACTGGAACAATGCTGAGTATTTTATTTCCAGTGTTTTCTGTTCTTTCTGCAGTTATAGAAATGCCAGTCATTGTACTTGAATATGGTGGTTTTCTGTTGAAATACCTTAAAGCAGATTATGTGTTCAACTATGAGGTGCATTGTTTCAGATTAAAATACATTTCATGAAATCATATGCTAGGATTTAGACTTTGAGAATTACATATAACTTTTGTGATGGATTTCCTTTTGGTTGGTATCTTTTGAAATTCATACTATGGTACCCAACACACCTCTTGGGAAACCCATTGAGCAGATCTCATGTTCTAAATACTTTCCTAAAACTGCAGCTGTGCTCTATGATGTGATCACCAGCACTTTCTTAAGCAAATTTCTGTGAAAATGAATCAGTGAATTTTTATCATTTCCACACAGAAAGTTTTGGTACCAGTGTAAGAAGCAGACCACTTGCAACAAGAAGCATAGTCAGCATTCTTTCAGAAATATTTAATGAATTCTCTTCCATCTGTCTCTTCATAAATACAGTGGTTGATGTAGGATAAGAGGTTTGCTGAAAATGAGGACCAAAAGACTCCCAATTCTCTTTACAATGGTGATCAAAGTTCACCAAAATAGTTAAATGAACCTCTGAGCCTTTCACCATGGGTTTCTCTTTCAAACCAGTACCATGACCAGTGAGCACCTCTGAAATACTGTGGGGTAAAGACCAGTTCTGCAAAACAGGGATGTTTTGGAAATCCTACCTAAAGGGTTGGCTTGCTTCGCTCTTTAGGCAATAAGTTAACAGTGACATAGTTGGTGACATAGGTTCTTGCTATTGCTACAACAGATTTTGAGATAAGAATTTATTCAGATTTTCGTGCTGAAATGTATACAGAATGCTGAGTATTTTTTTCTCAAAAAATATATATGCAAATATATATATGCAAATCCACTTGCAGGTACTGCCAATTCTTTTGGATGGTTTCCTTCTTGCAATTGTTTCAACTGCTGAAGACAGTTAAAATAGGAGGAAAATGCTAAAAATAGTTAAATCTTGGATGTAGCTAGAGATGGTTTGCATTCATATACACATTATACCTATTTTAAAAGCATGGTTTCCATATGGACGTAGAGACCTCTTGGTGTTTTGATCCAAGACCCAGTGATACAAATGGAAGTCATTTCTCTGACTTCAGTGGTCTCTGGAAATACTTTTTTCCCCTCAGTAACTTGAACTTGTTCATAAAGGAGCAAAAGTTGTTCCTTTCACAGTGGGTTTGGCAGGGTCACCTTTCTGGAGAACAGCACTTCTGCTTCCCAGCTGGGGGCATCGTTAGCAGGAGCTGCGTGGGGGCTGCACAAAAGCATCCCTTACCCTTGGAGAAAGTGGGGGCTGCTGGGTTGTGGCTCCAGTGTGCATTGGTATCTCCATCCATCCATCTGGGTGTCTCAGGCTTGGCATTGGGAAAGGGATATTGTTCAGAATTCCTTTGTTGCTGTGGGTCTTTGTTACGCAAGCAGAAATGCAGTAACGGGAAGGCAAAGTGGTTTTTTATGTTGTAAGATTCTTGCAAATGTTAACAAACTTAGTCTGGGAATTTTTACTGGTAAACTAAGGTCAGTAAATATCCCTAATTTTAAATTTAGCCATAATTTACTATTTTAACTTTGGCTTATCATTGGATTAATGCTATAGATTATATATATAGTTTACATTTTTTCCATTAAAAAATTATGTTCTGAACTCTTTTTTTCATGTCTGACTGAATAAATTAGTCATTTTCTAAGGAAAAGCATACCTTGCTATTTTCAGCTCAACAAAATGCTTTACTACATTATGATAAACATACAGCCCACCTGAATCTCTTCTTCTAGCTGAAGTTATTCATAGCTTTCTTACTACTCAGGAGAGGAATAGCTGTCAGTCTGTCTTAGCCTAGGGACTGCTTAAGTAGCATGTTTATGTAGGGTTTGTTGAATTGTTTAGTAAATTCTTTTCAATACTTTGGAAAGAAAGACATAATTAATTTAATGTATCAACCATTTTCACTTAATAACGAGTTTAGCCTTGTTTTAGGTGAATTAACATCTGGAGAGTTATTAAATGGTTGGGAAATGCAGTGAGATTATTTTGTGCCACCTCTCCTGTAGTATTTTCAGTATCCAGCAAAATGGTAGCTGGAGGTAGCTGTAAAACTAATCTCCTTAATTCTTTGCAGAAGAGCATCAAGTCCTGCAGTGGTCTCTATCCTCTTACTTCTGCATTGTAGCATTGATTAGTTGTAGCAAATGGATGATCTGAGTGTGCAGTAAGATTTTGGCTTATGAGGCAGTGATTGATGCTTTCTAAAAATGTAACCAGTGTGCTTTTAACAATTTGTTCCTTTAAAAAGAGTTTATTTTGGTGATACTGATACAGGAAAGATGAGATTTTGAGGCATGATTAAAATAAATATAAAAATCCTTAAGTATGGAGGGATTAAAGATTAAGTCTTTAGCCATCTCCTCTCCTAACCAAAACAAATTATCAGACTTTTGGGAGTGATTGGTTTTGTGTATTTCTCAATTTTACCATCTCTTTTTAAAAACAAGAGAGAGATGGAGACTGTTCAAGATTGTTCTGGCTTGCTCTTGTAACAATCCAGCTATGTCTGGATTTATTGTATGTCACTTTCCTTGTAAATTCATTACCCTCAGCTACTTTCCTGCTAATTTGATTTTTCATTTGTCAGCTGTTCCAAAGCATAGCACAGAAGCAGTAGTTACTTCCATTACTCTTCTTCACCAGTTTATGTTCAAGTCTGTAGATGACACATATTGGCATCAGCACCAGGAAGAACAGTTTGCTTCATAGCATGACAAAATTCTTTTCATACATTGACAGAAACTGAAAGGGCTGTGTAAGAAACAATAGCAAAGGCTAATGAATGTGGTCTGCTTGGAGCTGAGTAGGAAAAAATGGGGCAGTGGTACTAAAAGCCAAAGCTGTCAGACTGCATAGCATGTCTGCATTTTGCAGAGGGAAGGACAGGAAAGAATAAAACAGTTTTGCCTTTTTTTTTTATTCATTTGTAGTTTCTGTCTGACTTCTAGTGAAATACAAAACAGTGAAAAGGTTGCTGTGTTTTATGTCTCAGCTCTTTCTGGAAGTCTCCTAGTCCTTCTAAAGTATGAAAAGAGGAAAAATGCCTGCACTGCCTTTCCTTAAAATTCTCTGTACAACTCAGTAAATCATAAGAGAGTTTGATTAGACCTAAAGACTTGACCACTCATTGGCTGGAAGAGATTAAATGAGTAGAGCAACACTAGGATTTTGACAGGCTCCAGTTTGCTGCTTCCAACTCCAAATGAATGAAAAATACCTTGGAATGAGCTGTCCAGGGAGGTGGTGGTGTCACTGTCCCTGGAGGTGTTTCAGAAAAGGCTGGACGTGGCACTCAGGGCCAGGGTCTGCCTGACAAGGTGGTGTTGGGTCATAGGTTGGACTCGATGATCTCAAAGGTCCTTTCCAACCTCATTGATTCTGTGGAAAAAAAATTTTGGATGTCTATAAACTAAGAGAACTCCCATTTTCTCAAATAGAATACTTTAAACATTGGTATTTCTGCATTAAAAAGCAAGGCAAGTCAGGTTCAGTGTAGCACACTCAAGTACTGGTTAGTAAACTTTACTTATATTCTGTTGTTATAACATAGTTAGCAGAGCTATACTATTTATGGAAGAGATAATTTATATAAAACTGGTATAAATGAAAACCAAGCAAGTGTTGGAAGTTGTTATGACATTTGATCAAATATCCAGATCAGAGCTCTCTGTTTTGGTTAGCTGTATGGTCCTTGCTGGGTTCAAAAGAGATTATTGCTGTCTGTGATTATCTTCTACAGCAAAGCCTCTCCAGAAATACAAGTTTTTTTAGACATGAGAAGTGTCTGTTCTTTGTATGGGTATTTAAGTGTTTGTATAATTTGGTTTTTGTATGGATACCACATTCAGTAGTGCCAGGACAGATGGTGATACTGAAAATGGCAAGCTGTTCAACTGAAATGTTCTAGATTCTTCTTTAACATAACTAAAGCTGGCATGAAAAAGAAATACAGACATACTGCTTTGTGATACCTCTGCTATTTATTTGCTACACTCCTCTTATCAGACCTAACTGCATATTTCTACTAGTGAGACTTTGACAGTTTGGTAGCTGGGTATGTTCCTCCTGAATCTTACAAAAACTGTCTTGCAAATCCTATTATCTAACCTAAAAATATGGTCATAACTTCAGAGAAGAGGAAAAATCAAGTGAGAATGTTTGACGTAACACTTCTGTGGCATTGCATTAATACAGGTTTAGTTACATCTGTTCCAATTACAGTGATTTTCTTGTTTTGCTCCAAAGTGCTTTAATTGTGAACCTGAGTAACAAAAGAAACTCCTACACAGAGTGACAGGATAGGAATGGGGGTCTCAGTCTTCTGTATTCACAGAACGTGGTTCTAGTTCACAATGAAGTTGTAAAATATGCCATGGAAGGGTTAATGTTTTGTTTTAAGTTTGTTGAACTATATCCTTTGTTTTTGTCTATCATCCAGTGTTGTTGCAGTTTTCCATATCCTTTAAATGCAGTCTTAGATTCCGTTAGTCTTTAATTTGTTTTTTGCTGATGTGTTGAAAAGCCTGTGTTGGTTTCTTGCACAGGCGTCAGGTGGTGTTTCAGTAGTAGCAGTGGCCTAATTACCATTTCTGAACACTATGGCTTATAAATATTTTGATAAGATAAAGGTGTTATTTCATTAATATTTCTGCAGTAATTAAAAGAAAAAAGGTGTCAGGGAACTATTTTAGGTAACAGGGTAATTTAAATATCTACATGCAGATACAAATACATGTATTCAAAACATCCAGACTTTGCTGTTCACCATATTGTTTGATGTAAAATAAGATTTTTTATTCAACCTAAAGCTTTTCAAAATATATTGTCTAGCCTTTTATTTTTGGGTCAATAAATAAAAGAGCATTTTTCATCTTTTTTATAACACCTCATTCTACTACTAGTTATTATTAAAGCACATGTATATTAGAAATGTGTTGAGCATATTTTACGGGGACTATGCAAAACTTGTCTTAACTGTGTAAGTGGTATCTGTTTTCTTAAGTAAAAATTAACCTGGGATGCTGTATAGAAAAATAAATGTTTTTATGATAAACTTTGATATTTAGTTGACAATTTCACTACTGAAAAGCATTAAAAAATGCAAATAGTTTAATTATGATGATTTAAAAATCAATTATTAAACTACAGCATTATGATGCAGTTTTGATCCTGTGTGGGGCAGGTGAAAGCTTAAGAAATGCTGAATGTTACAAAGATTTTATTACCTTTAAAGCTAATTTGCTTGTCCTTAACACTGTAATTCTGCTCAGAAGGCAGACTGTGATTTTTGTTTCCCAGAGCCTCTCAGCCGAGCTGGTGTGTGTAAGCAGGCCTTGTGTTGTTTCTTTGCTGGGTGGCTCGATGTGAGCTCTGGAGAGCTGCTGGGATGGCCTGGCCTGGCTCCTCTCCCTGTGCCAGGGCCCAGACCTGTCACAGGGGCTGGCTCTGGCTCTGCTCTTGCTGCTCAGATTATTTTGCTTACAGTTGGAATGGTTGGGCTGCCACGTGTCCCTCCCTTGTGAAACTCCTGCCAGCTGGGGGTGGGAGCTGTGTGTGCATCTGCTGTGGGTCTGCACATGTTGGACTCAGTGTTGGACTAAAAGCAAACACAAAAGCTGCTTTTACCAGAAGCAACTGCTGAGGACACTGAAATAGTTTAAAATTCTGGAGTTTACTGTGTAAAGTAGGGATTGTGAAAAATGTGAATGCTTGTTAATACTTGTTATTCTTAACGGGTTAATACTTGTTAGATGTTCTTTTTGTTGTGGTTTGTTGTTTGGTTTGGTTTTGTTGTTGGGTTGGGATGGTTTTTCGGGTGGTGGTAGCTTTATTGTTCAGGGGAGTTTTTCTGGTTTTGGTTTTTGTTTTTATTTGACTGTCTTTAAGAGCAGTTTCTGGACGTTGTAATTGCCCTGAAAACATCAGAATTGAAAACATTCAATTCCCTGTCTCCTTTGTGTTGTGATGCTTTGGCTTACAGGATATATGTGCATTTTTCTTCTATTACAGACCAAAATAACAGTTGTTTTTCACTGTGTCTTGTAGATTTTGGTGGAGGAACACACAGTAATGAGCAGCGACCTTATGGCTTTTGGTTCCCACCTGAGAACTCAGAAGAGGACATGAGAAGGCGAAGGCTTCGTAGGTTTGACAGACGATGAAGTTGGCAGGTGTTGATGTAAAGTGCTATTCAGACTTACCAAAATATTTACAGATTTATTTGTAATCTGTAATTTACAGAATAATTTATAATATATCTTCCATTATTTTTACTACTTGTTGCAAAATTGCATAGGATTTTGTGAGTTCAGACTCAAAGTTGGAACTTGAGTAAGAAATGTGAGATAAGAATCAAAGTGTGATCTTTGGCTGTCTCCATCTTAATGCACCTTAAATGGAAGAAGACTGATGGTTTTACCAAACTGTCTTTTTTTCCTTAAATTATTTTCTATAGCTTTAAGAATTCCTTGGCTTCTTGACTGCTGAAGTTCTCAGACAACAGGTTTTCTTCATCCGTTGCAGCTGAAATGTTACATTTTCTATGTAACTTTAAAACTATGCAATTTTTCCTTACAAACCTTTCTCAGTTATCTGTGATGACCAGCTCATTTTTTGGGATTGCCATGTGAAATGACACTTGAAAAGATTGTTTTGATGACAGTGGCTGGGTCATGTGAGTCTAGGCTTAAGCTTTTGAGCAGACCAATAGTTGGAGCTATCCTTCCCCTGCTGTCATTACCAAGGAATTATTTGATACAAATTTCAGTGCTGCAGTCTTCCTCACACCATATTATCTAGAGCTTGGATGTGATAAAACTGAGTTGTAACTACTCATGTTTTCCTAAAGCCTTTCTTAATATTTATGTTTTAAATCAAAAACTACTGCCCTTTACAGAGCCAAAATAATTTGTTAGGAGTTTTGTGTAAAGGTATGTGGCTATGCCATACAAAGCATATATTTATTTAGTAATATACTTTTTTAAGGTGTATATTTCCCTTTCTAAGAAGGCTTGGAAATTTTATTTTGTATATGGTGTTCATGCAGCTTTAAAAATTCCACTATTTCTCAATATTTATCTTGTTTGAAAACCAATACCAGACCTGAGAGTTTGTAGACTTGAGATCATCCCTAGACACAGGCTACCTTGAATTCTTAATTTTTGAGAATTTCGTTACTCAACTTGAGGAGTTGACAGGAGACCTGAGAGCTCAGTTGTCCCTCTGGGCACACCCTCCACACAAGGCTGTCCTGCCTGTGGCACTGCTGCCTGTTAATGTTAACTGATGAACCTCAAGGGGTTTGGTTCCAGTGCCATCCTGACAAATCACTCCTTGTCCAGGCATTTTATCCTCAGAATGAAAGAATTTGGGGATGTTCCTCTAAAACTACTGCAGAGAGGTGTGATTGCAGAAGAATAATTTGGTTATTGGCTTTTGACACAAACCTGTTGGAATCTCTTCATCAGCACTGATGGAGTAGAGGATTAGGATCAGCAGTTCAAGGGTTTCACCAACCTGTGCTTTGTGAAGTCTACTTTTCTATGAGGTTATTTTTTGAATATAAAAAACAGTGCTGTATATTTCGTACAGAAAAATATCCTGAAAGGAAGTTTTTTACTGTGTTCTTTAAATAAATAGTACCTACCCTTTCTGTTTGTAGCTAATGTATGTAGGGGAGCTCTTGTTTGTTGGGAAAAGCACAATATCAGGATGCAGACTTTGGGCTCAGGGTTTTGGGACACAACAGGCACAACTGCAATGGGACTCCAGGTACAGACAGAATGCTGATTTCTGGTGTGTTCTTGGGCTTGGCTGGTTTTGTATATAAGCAATTGCCATAGAATAAAACAGCAGACACTTAGAGAAGGCCAACTTTTTCATGTTCTCTAAAATAAGTCTCAAAAACCTGCGTATTTTTCTCAGCAGGTAATAATTGGATGTAAGTGAGAAGGATGTAGCATTGGTTCCTCAGAAATCCTTTAATGCTCTGGTCAAAAGTTGCAGTGTAACATACTGTGTGTATTCAGCTCTGATATTTTACTGATTTAAAAGCACATGATGTGCTGCTAGTCAGGTATAAAAAGATACTTAAGGAAAATTAAAAACCCAATTACAATTCTATAAGCGCTTGGTTTTGTAAAGTGAGCTTAGACATACATGCCATTAAATATTCACAAAAATTGTCAGTACTAATAAGTGTTCAGTTGTTTTAACATTTTTTGTACACAGAATTGAAATAAATATTTTTTTAACATTTAAAGCTGTTTGGTTTTAATTGTAGTAATTAATAAGGTGTATATTTTAAATGACAGAGCTGCTGCCATGTTGTTAGAAATGAAGACTTGTGATACCAAGGGGGTAGATTGATTGTGTTGGTACTAACTTTGTTTCTTTTTAAGTTAGGGGAAGTTTTGGAGTTAGATTATGGAAAAGTTCTGCTAGGTATGGTATTTGGAAGGTTTATTAACACCTGCTCATTGCAGGTGGGTTGGACTGGATGGCCTTTAAAGGCCCCTTCCAACCCAGACTATTCTGTGAGTCCTCAGCAGGATTTTTGCCATTAAAGCCCCCATCAATTAGCTTTCAGAGCCCTGCTGGGGGCAGATGTGGCAGCTCCAGTGTGCTCTGTTGCACTTGGTCTCTTCAAGGACCAAAATGAAGGGCAGTTACCCAGGTGGGTGTTGGACCTTGCCTATTCTCTGGCCCTGGTCACTGCCTGACTGCCTCAAGTAAGGGCTCTTGAAGCAAATGTAGCTTTGTATAAAATATTTCAGCATCTGCAATTTAATTCCTTTGTTGAAGGAGCTGTGATTTCTTGTGAGCTTTTTGTACTTCGTCTAAACTCTGTGATCAGGTACCATGTAAGAAATTCCACTGCCAAATTAATCCTAATCAGCAGACTTGTTAATGGGCACATTCTTGAAATTTAATGGTTGAACGACCTAACATATTTCTCACAGCCCAGAATTAAGATGTGATGAAAGAACTGTATTTAGCTTTTAAAATTCTTTTCCCTCTTCCATCTTGTCTTTAAGCACAGGCAAATTCTGTGGTTTTGTGTCAGTGTGCTGTTTTCCCTGGCAGCACCAGCTCTCCTAAGGGGAAAAAAATGCCCCTTAAATACCAAGAAAACAGTATTTATAGAGGCATATAGGGTGTAGTAGGAGACAGTGAAGGGACTGGCTACTTTAGGCCAGCAGTTTTGCCATTCTTTTTTGCCTGCAGGACAAAAGCAAATTTCTCTGGCCATACTCCAGAGGTGTGAGTGTGGAGATGGCCCAGCACAGCAGAGTGACAGTGGGAATGAACAGTTTGGGAAGGAGTTTGGGCCCTCTCTGCTGCTGGGAGGGGGTGGGAATGGGGATTGCTCTCATTTTCCCCCCTAATTCCATGGCTGGGGAATTGTGCCCATTTTGGTTCAGCACTGAGGGACTGAATGTGGATCGTGCTTCCACACAACAGCTGGTGCACAGACCCTGCTGTTTGTGCTGTGGCTTCTGAAGTGTGCAGACATGAAGGACAGAATCATTGCATGGGTTTATTAGAAGCTTCTCATTGTTCCCTATATTGAAAAAATGGTTATTTCTTACTTGTTACCAGATTTCAGAAGGCAAGAAAATATTAACACTTCTGAGCTTTCAGTCATAGCAGCTGCTTCTGAAGGAGTGTCAAGCTTTCTAAAACGTCTTACAATAAATTCTGATATCTATTTACTCTTTCAGGAGCTGGAAAAACTGAAGAAACTCAGACAGTTTTTCACACAACTCTAGTATAGTTTGGACATTTTTGTTTATATGATCTGCTGAGATGGGTAAAGCAATTAGGTTAGTGAAAGAGCAGATCAAGGATATGTATGACAGCATTCTTCTGCTGCACAACAGCAGCAGTAAGCTCAGCTCTCTTGTCTATTTACCAGCAGAAATTGGCCTAATTTGCAGCAAAAGGAGTGCAAGTAAAAGATTTCTAAATATGTAGATAGTAAGCTTTCCTGCATGGAACAGTTGAAAGAACGGCCCCTAAATCCATACAATATTAGTGAGTATGGAAATGACCTCTTTGCTGATTTAAAAATTATAAAGTATTTATGTATGAAGTTCTGAAGCTGAGAAAGCTGTTGTGACATCATTTATGCAGAGATACAACCTGTCTGTGGCCAAAACTTCTGTGACATCTGGTACCTAGGCACAATAGAATTGTAACATTCTAAAATACTAATTTGTTTTGTAGTTTTTGAAATGCAGATGTGCAGAGTCAAACAGACTATAGCTACAACAGGCTCAGAGTAGCCATTTTTAATTTTTTTACTTCCATCAGAATTTAATTGATTTCTGCCTACGAGAAAGTTTAATCTCCCCTTTAAAGAAAGCACCCCTTTGGAGTGGTGTTTGTCATGTGCCTGAAAGACTAAATTCTGAAAAAGTTCTTGTTTTCCTGTGTACTGAAACTTTGTTTTGCCAAGCTGAACCTGATGTCAGTTTGGGACTTGAGTGCTTCATTCCAAATCTTGCTATAAACCAACCAGGAGTGACACACAGGGACACAGCAGAGTCTGTAGGGTGGTACCTCACTGTGGCTCTTAGGCCTTGGTTGGGATTTTGTCTCACATGTTCTGCATTTCTAACTCAGTCAATCTGTGGAAAACATTTAAATACGTGGAATTTCAAATCCCACGAAGCTCAAGCCTGGCTTCTTTTGTGAAGCAGTGGGGCAGTGTGTGGTCCAGCACAAGGTGAGCTGTGCTCTGAGGTGTGTGAGCTGCCTTACATGGAGGAACTGTTTTTGTTGGACAGGTTCACTCCAGAATGATAAATATGGAGTTGTTTTTACTTTGCACTTATAAAATGTCACCTCTAATTGAACTTGCAGTACCTTCTGGAACATCTGGATGAAGTGACTAGGAAAGGGGAAAGCTGTTAAATATGAATATGGAGCAGCATCTGTTGGAGCGCTGATGAGGATTTTTTTCTCCACCTGGCTAGTTTTCCAGATGGTTCAGGTGGGCAGAATTTCAGCAGCTGTTTTTGTTGTTTGGCCAGTTTAAAATGCTGATTTCTGAAATCAGATCCAGTCATGAAATAGATCCCCAGTTTGATGAAGCAATTGTTTCACCTGCTGGAAAGTTCTTACCAGAGCTGACCGAATTTTTTTTATTGTTTTGAAGACTGGTGGGCTCTGTCCTTGCCTGACTGCTGCTCCTCACAGCTGGCTTTGGAGAGATCCTTTTTCTTGCAAACAATTGTTCCCCATTACAGCTCCTCCCCATGGCCTTGCATGGTTGTTTTCTGTCTTGCTCAGACAGTTCAATGCAAATCAAGCCTTAGAACAGAAGTCCTCATCTGTGCAGCATTTGTCTGTGGATGGCCACTGAGTGGAGTTCCAAGTTACTTAAGGCTTGCTTGTAAGCCCTGGAAGGGCTGGGAGTCAGTCTGGGACGTCAGTCTGAAGTGGCCATGTGGAATAACAGAAACAAAGCCCCAGATGGCTCTGGTTTATGTGGTTTATGTTCTGAATCTGGATGATGCTGCAGGCCAGAGCATTGCTGAGGGCTGCTGCTGTGGCCCCACACGCTGTGCTGGAGCACTGGCACAGTCCCTGCAGGCTGGCCCTGTGTGCCCAGAACAGGTGTGGTGCAGAGCACACCCAGTCTGCTCCACAGCGTGCTTTAAAGCTTTAGGGGGATCCTTTTCAAACCAGTGAGCTGCTTGGGTTTATGGATAAAAGAATGGGTAAAAAATGGATAAAAAAATGAGTTAAGGATTGCCTTAAATATGCAAAATAGGCAAATAGGCAAAAAATGTATGGAATGTAGGAATTCTGGGGTTTGACTGTTTTGATACTACTTTTGTTTTCCTCTGGTGCTCAGGAACCAGCCAAACTAGTAAGGAGGTTTTTCTGTTTAAGAGTTTACCCTGGAAGAATCCCTGGACCAGTTTTGCTTAAACTTGCTGCACATAATAATGTGATTCTGGGAATGACCCATGCCAGTGCAGGTACTCCCACAAAAGGGCTGCAGCCTACGGAGGAACAATGTCAGAGCACAGGAAGAGAGTGAGAAGGAAGGTGCAGCACAGAGAAGCCACTTTGTACCTGGAACAACACCTGTCCCAAGAAGCTTCTGGCTGCCCCCTGCCTCACTGAAGGGACTGACTGGCACTTGCTGTGGTAACACGGGAGCAGAGCAGGGCCTGGAGTGAGTTGACCCTGGGAAACTTGGAGGAAAGGTATGTTAAGGTTTGTCAACTTTTTCCCCAAAATAATAAATTGAATTACCTGAGCTGAGTCTGTTTAGCCCCCATCAGTACTTGGTAAGTGATTTCCCCATCTATATTCTGACCAATGAGTTTTCTTGCTCTTTCTCCTCCTGTTTTCTTTCCTCTTCTGCTGGGGGGTGAAGCAGCTGGGCAGATGTGTGGCTGCCAGCCAGGGCCAGCCCCCTACCCTTGACAGCTTGCAGCACGTGACAAGCAGGGACCTGGGGCAGCAGGGCCTGGCCGTGGCCCCTGCACTGCTTCTGCAGGAGGCTGTGTCAGCTCACAGGCCCCAGCCAGGCACCACCTCTGTCTGGAGCTGATCTGATACCTGTTCTATGCATGTGGATTGTGGACTCCAACTCCAGAAGCTCTGTTGTACACAGATGAATTTGAAGTACTCTAAAAATACCATTTTTACAGCATAGCACCATTATGATAAAATGAGTGATACCTGTTTTAAGTTTGGCTTTAGTCCCTTCCTTTTGACACACTCTGTATACACCAAAAGATGACATTCAAGAGACGTTTTCACAGTATTGGCTTGTGCATCTCCTTCCTTGTAATAAAAAACATCAAATGAAACAAAAATGGCCATATTTCTTGTGAGCAGATCAGGTTTCAGGCTATGCAGTGTTTTTCTTCCACTTGTTATCCTCTAGAAATAAATGTGCTTTTTGGAAACACAGCCTGCACACCTTGGAGAACAGGTGGCCTAAGCACTGGTGCTCCTCTCCACCCACTGCTTTCTTCAGCAGGGAGCTCCTGAGCTGCTCAGCACCTCACAGAGCCGAGACTTTGGGGTTTATGTCAGACTGGAGAGCTGCTGTCCCCTGCTTGTGGGATGATGCCTGTATCAGGAGGGGATGGAATTCCTGCATACAGGTCAATGGCAGGGATTGGCGCCTGCTCCAGTGTCAGATCTGCCAGGTGCAGTCAGGATCACCCGGGAGTGACCCGAGGTGTGCCCTGTCCCAGCGGGCACAGGACCAGAGGGAAATGTCCCCTGGCACAGGTGGGAATGGCACATGCCCCAGGAGGGCTCCTGACCCTTGCCCAGGTGAAAGGGCACAGTCAGTTGACCACCATGTAAGCACAGCACATCGGAGAGGTTTGGTTGGTTGTGTCAGGAGGAAGTTGCACAGCCAGATGTATTCACACTCGACTGGACTTACCCTCTGACTGTTTTATTTTCCTCTGGCTGAGCCTGGAATGTCTGTCTTTCCTGCTCTTTGAGTTTGTGTATCCAGCTTTTAAATTGGCTGATCAGCCTGTTGTACTCGTGATGGCTTCAGAGGGAGTTTGCTTTGAATTAGGACCCTTGGATGAGGATCGCCGTTTCCTTGAAAATCCTTTTGCTGGGGGCACCTCAGTGAACACAAATAGAAATTAAAAGTGCTGGGAAAAGCATTTGATTCCATTCTAGTAAGATCTAGCTTATTCAAGTGGTAAAAGGAGCATTTATGGCCCTTCTGCACATGATGGATTCTCCACTTGCAATCTGTGTTTTCAGATGTTTCCCCATGATACAGAACCATTGACTAGTTCTGGTTTTACAGATGAATGAAGGAGGTACAAATGTGTTTTCATTTTTTCAAAAGGTGATTAGTGCTTTAGGATATGAACATTTTTACAATCAGTGCTTTAAAAAATAAACAGGATCTTCAGAGGTATCGTTCCATAAGGCTCTAATGGTGATGCTTCTTTTTTTTCGTGGTGTATTTACAAACAAAGAAGCAAAGAAGGAACACAATTTATTGTCCTAACACTTCTTATATTCATCACTCAGATAAGTTCACCCATTTTATCACCATGTCACTGTTTCTTTTCAATTAATATTAGAAATTGCTTTGTTTCTTCGGAAACTTGGATTAGAGTTTAATAATTTCATGTAACTGCTCTTAGAAATTAATTATAAATATAAATACAGGTTTTTAAGGATTTGGTATCTCAGCTAATTTTATATTCTTACATAATCTGCTATTAAATGGATTTGCAGCTTTTTGTTGCTTATGAAAGCCCAATTAACAGTTCTTTCAGAGTCTGGTTCAGTACTGCAGTGGTAAAAGACTTTGATCTTCATTGATTTTATTGTTAGATTATTTTTTAACAATTACATTTTTCCCTTCCCTCAGAAGCAGCAAGTGCAAAGTTTCTTTAGCTTGGGAAGTTCAGCTACACGGCTTTGACATTTATATGTTTGCACATTTCTATAGGTATGGATAAATATTTATAATATGCCATGTAAATGCACATATTCTTCCTGCTGTAAATGCCATTTCTAACAGGAAATCCATTCTCTTGCACAATAGGTATGGTGTCCATGGTCTTCCCAGCTTGACTCAATCCTCCAAGCTCACCTTGTTTCCTGTACTTTACAGCAGGGGCCTCCAATGGGACAGAGTTTCGTCTTTTCTTAATTAATTATTTTACACGAGATTTTACTGCCTGTGGATGTAATGGATAGATGAGGCCCAGCAGATCCCTCATCTTTGTCTCATTTTTCCATTCCAACAAAGAACAGTGCTGCACACTTTCACACAGATTCAGACATGAGCTGCTGTTTAAACCCTTAGCACGTTGCTCATCCTCCCGCAAGCCTCTCTCTGTAGCTGCCTGCTTTTGGTGTGCTTCTTAGCCGTGCTTCAGGCACACCTGGCATCTACTGATTTTTTTCCTCTGCTCTTGTCCTTCTTTAAGAGTCCCTGACAGGGGGGCTGATGCAAACTGCAGCTCAGGCATCACGGTGGTCAGCCAGAAACTGTATTCATTAGCAAAGAACTGACACGTTCCCCGCTGGCCCTGGCACTCGATGAATGGTGCTGATCTGAAATCTTCCAGGCAGCTTCCGGGTGACATAAGGGACTGACCACCACCCTGGTCACCAGATCCAGTGTGCTGGAAAGAACAAAGAGGCAACTTGGTAACTGTGCATGAAAAATAGGTAAATGATGTTCATCTGTCTTTCTCCCTTCTTGCTTTTAACTGTGCCGTTTTTTGTAATCTTATATTGGAGTAAGATTCTTTTGCTGGAGAAAATCTTAATTTTCTCTGTAATAAATTAATCTCAAAGTCTAGAGCCAGCTCACTTAGCTTTCAGGTATTTATCAAACTGAAGGAAGGAGTAGTCTGGGTTGATTCAGAACGATGCCGTTATCCAAACTGCTGCAAATGTAACTTGAGGATGGCATTAAAAAGACCTGAAGCTCTAATTCTGGAAATTATGTCTTTGTACATGAAAATCCCATTGTTTATTATAGACAAGGATTACAAAACCTTTGTAATTTTAAGAAATGCGTATCTTAAGTCTGAGTACAGTATATGTAGCTACAGCCAGGTTCTGCAATTTGGAACTAACCTTTGTCTTGTTTCTCGTGAATTTTCCTCTTTAATGTTTGCTAGACATTGAATAATTTACTTTTCCGAGCTAAAAATCCTTGAACCTTTAGAATACAAGAGCAGGATGAAAGAAACGTATCTATACAATCCTGCAGCCGATTTCTTACCATCAAAAAGGAGTACCCTATCCAAAGGCTCCTCCAGCTGGGTGGGCAGGGAGGAATGGACTGGTCCTGGCTGTGCAGTGCCACTGCCTGTGCCGGGGCCTCGCAGACGGCGCACCTGCTGATGTAGGGCCGGATCTCCTCCTCGGACAGCGGCGCCTCCGGCAGCGCGGCAGCGCTGGACAGCCAGTAGGACTTGTCATTGCGGCTGGCGTAGTAACACACCTGGTTGATGTTGCAGTAGGCAAAAGGCATGGTACTGAACACAGGCAGGCAGGATCCTGCCAGACCTGAAAACAACAGCAAGTGATGCCAATTATTTCACTTCCTAGGTAAGTGGAAAATTGTACTCTGGCCGATGTTGCTACAAAACCACGCATTTTAGCAGGACTTAGGTAATCCACAGATGTTAAACTTCCCAAGCCCTTTACCAAAATGTCTACATGAAAAACAGAGACCTATTACCAGTAAGTATCTTCCTTTGACCAGTAATATTTAATTGTGTCAATCTGATACTTACACATGAGGTAGTTTGTCACCATAAGAAACAGTTATGATAACAAATTTCTTAGCTGTGCCAACACTGAAAAATAAATTAGGCAAGAGGTGGCGGCTGGTTTAAAAGGAGATCAGCTATTTGCAAACTCATTAAGAGCAGTGAGAAAGCAAATGACAATGCTGATAAATAGAAACATTTTTGTGAAGTATGACAAGCTGTTGCTAGCAGTACATTAAGCTGAAATCTCAGCAGCTATCCTACTGCGTTCCAGAAAGGTTTCACAGACTCCCAAAGTGAAATAAAAGGATTGAGGGATTTTGCAGAGCAAATCCTGCAAAATTCTCATCAGGCAGACATCAGTGGGAAGCAAGAAGTGACCAGTGCATACTTCTGTGATGAACTTCTTCCAGAACTGAATTTAGAACAGTTTCATGATGGCCTATTGAGTTAGCAATAATCACTGCACAAAGTTCTGCCTTGAACTTGGTGTGTGAAGTGTTATTTCTGTAATGCCCCCAAACCCAAACCCTTCATTGAAGACATGTGACATTTCTGTACAGAAGCCAGTTTCGTTTATCCCTGATAATATTCCATTCCAGTACTAATGAAGGATCTGGAGCAGCCTGAGTGGGAAAAATGCCTGCAAAATCACATAGGAGACAAGGACTCCGTTTTCTTTGAATCTTATTTTCACTGCTGTTATGAGGCATTCTGTTAGCAACTTGCTCTCCTGGGGAATGCCAAACACACAATAGTGAAAACATTCTAAAACCTCACTGCTATTCTAAAAATAGCTCTTTTTATTGCTGTTTTAAACACTTCTTTTTTGTTCAGCTTATTAGGTCCTTGATCTTTCCTCCTCAGAGACTTCTCTGACTCTTGTATAACAAGTCAACAAGAATTTAGGAAACTGTGCAAATTGCTATCAATCAGTTCCTCAGGCTGCAAGTCAGGCAGCTTATTTAGACATCTAATTTTAGTCAGAATTGTAGAAGACAGAGAAGAAATGACCCAAGGCACCAAAAGGAGCTGTCTCTGGAAGGAATTTGGCTTTGGCTTTTCCAAAAAATATTAGCTTCTGACTCTGAAAAGCACAGGATTCTGCTGTACACATGATGCATAATTTACTTGTAAAGCTTACTTATACTGCCCAACTGCACTTACTTAACCAGCTCTTTCCCAAGCTGTGTCTACAGTAAAAAAGGAGCAGATCCTCCAGGGAGTTATTCCAGTTATTTCAGAGTGGCCAAATAAGATTTCTGACCTAGGAAAATCTCTCCAGTGACTTCAAAGACAGCCTAAAATGAGCTGGGATAAGTGAAATAAACCACTCATCTCTCCAACTTCAAGTCAAAATTACTTAGAAGTACTTTTGCATTCAATTGCAGAGCAGCAGAAAGCCATTTGAAATGGGTGACAATAGGGCAGCATAACCAAGTTCATTATCATCAGTGTAAATTAGTTTTGAGTCTGTAGAAAATAAGTAACTGACAGTTCTATAGCTTGCTCCATGTGACTTGTCTTTCCTTGTACAGATAACACCATATTATCCCTTAGCTGGAGAGCAATTATGTACAATACATACCAAGATCTTGATTATGGGCTTTCTCTTGTCCTTCCAGGTACAGCAGACTATAGCCAGTCCATAACTTTGGCATCCCCTGTGGGCAGAGTGGTTCTCTGTCTGACTGACTGTGAAGGACAAGCAAGAATCCACTTGCAGATCTAATCTGGGGGCCTGGTTGTCCTGGGACACCAGTCTGGCCAGGTGGACCTTGGAGAAAGGTAAAAGAAATTTACTTGTATAAAATACAGTAAAAGTTCACACCAGCTGTGTGTTAAATGTTCAATAAAAAGTTCCCAACTGAACATAATACAACTTCAGGCTGTCATGGGCAATAAAGACACAAGTAGACTTCTGTTATCCTTTTTCTGGGAGAGAAATTAACTAGATTGTCACTGAATGCTTGGCACTTGGCTTTTCTATTGTGCCTCTGTGTTGTGCTGTATGGATTAAGAAATGAACTGAAGTGCACAATGATTTCCCAGACTTTCTCACCAGGATGAACAGAACGTTTGGACTGAATTTGAACCCTTGCAGTAACAGTCAATGCCCCTTGCTCACATATGTATTAAACCCTTAATTTATTAGAGAGCAGTCACAGTTAAAATACAACTTTAATTACTGCCAGACAGTTGCCCCATTAGCCCTGGCTCAGAGATGCATGCCTATTGATACATGCTGTCTGAGCATGGGTGCTTAATTTCCTTTCTGCTTAATAATGGATGCTGATACAAATTGTCTTCCAATGGGTCTTGTTATGAAATCATTCACAAATGCCACTGTCAGTGCTTGAACTGAGAAGGGGCAAGAGGTGTCATGGAAACTCAGGCTAGAGGGGGATGTATCCGTGTGGGAATTTGAGGAGCAGAGAAAAAACTGAGTCCATGCATCATCTCACACATCTCCCCGCCCCGAAGTCACGCTCCACTCTTACCTTGTGGCCCAGCATATCCTTGCTCTCCTCGTCTCCCTTGGTCACCTGGTGGTCCAGGTGCCCCAGGTAACCCATCCTGACCTGGCAGGCCACATGATCCTTCTTCACCTTTTATGCCTAGATAAATACAAAGTACTTGCTTTTCCCTCACAGGGCTGCATTTAAGGTTCTGCATTGTCCAAACACAAAGAGCCAGTCAGTGAAATGGGCATCAGGACAGGGAGGTGCAGAACTGCTTCTGCTGGGAATTCTCGTCACCACTTAGTCACCCTGTGACCACACCAGTAGCTCAGAGGCATGGTTTAGGAACAGCAGCTCCTGATAAGGTTTTCCATCCTCTCCAGAGATCCCAACAAACATTATCATGCAAGCCTCGTGCAGAATTGCCATCAGGATCCGTACCATGGAATGAGCTGTAACTCCTCCTGAGGCAAGCCAAGCTGTCAGCTTTGAGAACCCCATTCAGCAAAGTCTTAGAACACATAGTGAACTCCCTTTGAAGTAATGGATGTATTGGAGTACTTAGAGAACAGGGAGGGACTGTGGAACTGGACATTTTTAGGCTCCTGATGGCTTCACCTTTTTGTATTTCTCACATGTCCATGCATTTTATACATTAGTGGGGAAGGTGTGGCCGTGACAGTAAAAGATACATCTCATGTAGTGTGCAGATAATGATGGGCCTGTTCACTTGCTACTTAAAACATAATCCAAATTGAACAAAGTAACACTTATCAGGTATTGTTCCACTTAGAAGTGGCTTTCCCCTTCTGATAAAAACCAGTTTTCAGATGAGGGTGTTTCTCTAGCACCCACCACAGCTGTTTCTCAGTAATGGTGTTTCATTCCTTGCAGACTTTGCTATTTAACCTGCAGACTGGGTAATTCAAGGTTATCTCACAACATTCAAACTTCCCCTTATTACTTTTTACTGAAGTCTGAACTGGTCAAAATATTAACAGCTTTTCTATATTGGTTGCAGAGTTATTCTGCCAAAGCTTAAGCACATTGAGGGGTTTTAATAAAATCCATTGCTTTTGCCAGTAAAACTTCCAGTTTGCCTTCCAAGCCAGGAAAAAATTGGATTCTCCTATGCTAATGAAGGAAAAAGCCTTACTAATTCTTTATTTCTTTCATAAAACCAGTGTAAATATGTGTATCACTGTATCACCGGGTTTTACAGAAACCCTTAATGATGTATATAATGGAAACACAGCTTTGTAACCCCAGAAACCCCTTTTAGCTGGCAAATCAACTAAGATACCTAAAACTAGAGATTTAACTGAAAACTGCATGGTGTCCTTTCATGATGGGAATTACTGCCGCAGGGAATCTCCTGGGAGACAATCATGGATTTTTTTTTTCTGGACACACTGGATGTCCAGAGCAGCCACACAACAAACTTTGGTTTCCCAAGTAGGAAATACCTAAAACCACACAAGGGATTCCACCATCTAAACTGAAGACACTGCAGTACAGCCTATGCTGTGTTTCTATGAAAGTGGCCTTGCTTTTGGGATCACCCTTGTTTTCTCTTCATCTGTCAGAAGAACATTTCAGTCTTTCATCACTTCCTTTTAAAATCTCTTGGGTCAGTTTTCTTTAGTGGTAACTTTTTCATGTTCTAACAGATAAAGACCTCTATTGTAGCCACTTCTCTGACTTCAGTGTCCTTTTAGGACTTTGGTTAGCAGAGCTTTGGGATTCATTATTGTTAGATTTTACAGCATGTATATTTTAAACATCCTGCAAATAGGTCTAAACCACAGGGATGGTTGGAGGCATTGCTTTATAACTGGGTGGGGAAAAAGGAAAAACACGACTTGAAGAACTTTTTTTGTCAACAGTGTCTTATGCTTTTGCCCTGCCTGGCCTAGGAAATGGGAATGTAGTGCAGGCAGGCTCAAACAGCCTGGTTCAGCTACATTTATTCATCATCCTCAGCATTAACCAGCCCATTATGGAGACTTTTAGTAAGCATTTAAGGGGAAGAGAGAGGGTAAAACACAGAGAAGTAACTCTGACACTCTGACCCTTTTCAACTTGTTGTCTAATGGCTGAGAAGAACATCCAAGCTTTCAAAACATGAGCTTACCTTGGGGTCCAGGGTGGCCTATTGGCCCTGGTAATCCTGCAGAGCCATCCTCTCCTCTTTGCCCTGCTTCCCCAGGAGGCCCAGGGATTGTAGGGCATGAATCATCTACTTTTCCTGGTTCACCAGGGTCACCTGGAATGTGTAATGGGAAAGTGAATTGCAAGACTGGCTAATAGCTCCCATGCAAAAAGTCAACATAAATGTCACCTAATTTGGGTATTCAAGAGTACACTTTAAGTATTTTAAAATACTTAAATTGAATTATTGAGTCCTACTGTTTGTAATTTTACTCCTAGTCTTTTAGCACAGTATTAACAGTGTGCCAGGCCAGTGTTAGCAGGTGTATATTAGCTGGTTTGTGATCTTTGCCCAGGTAGGCCAATGGCATCCTGGCCT
>VXAX01006139.1:400038-478095 GCA_013399835.1 Leptocoma aspasia | reverse complement strand
TATATATACATATATATAAAATAACTGCAAAGAATCATTACTCTGTTTAACAACTAACAGAAGTTGCTCTGTCTTAGCAGTTACACATCACAGTTCTAACATGGAAATTCTAGAAGAAGGGCATTTTGTAAAGCAGCTAAATAATCTATTTATATGGTATTTTAAAAAAATTACCTCATGAGAAGTCTTCCCAGTGAGGCCCAAAAAGCATCAAGGTTTGATAAGGTTCTGCCTTATCAAAATGGAGGAGGTGTTTCTTCTTCAGCCATGTCAACTTAGGCAGAAGTAAATGTACAGAGTAAACGTAAAAGTAAATGTACAGAAACAGCTTATTCACTAATCAGTAGGTTATCTCCAGCCAAAATTATGATAGTGGTGTTGGTGGAAGGCAAAGAAGCCTAGGTATATTGCTGATTGAACTCTATTTGACAGAACATATTTAGTCTTTTTTAGTCCTTCAGATATAAATTGCAAACTGGTCAAAACACTTGAGGAATTAATTAAAGCAATATTTTCCATATGGGAAAAGAGCATTAATAGGAATTTCTTCAAGAAGCACAAAGAAGTAAACGTTGGTGCACTTGAATCAATTTTAATTTCAAACTTACTTGGTTCAGTTTGCAGCAGTAAAGTCATAGTTGTCTCCTACACAGAAAGAGATTAAGTCCACTAAGTTATGCTTCAGTCTGACTCTGGAGTCTGGGTTTCAGCTCCCGAGACCCTCAGGTGAGTACAGGCCAAGAGAGATCATCATGCAGAGTGGGCAGTGCCATCTTTGCACTGCGCATGGTGCCTCCAGCTGAAAGAATAGTCTGGTACTTCTGCTTGTCTGCAAAAGCATTCAGCTCTGCCAGTGGCTGTCAAGGAAATCCTGCCAGAATGTTTGTCACTCTTGATGACAGCTAGAAAGCTATCTCAGTTATAGCCTATAAGATTGATCTAATATTTATAGCATGCCAGCACAGGCAAAACAATAATTCTGACTGTCAGGGGGAAAAAATCTGGGGAGGAATATATCTCCATAAAATTCAAACAAAGAGGATAGCCCTGCTTTACTATGCTTTTATTGTCATTACATCACAAGAAGAGACAGACTTCTACAGTTATATATAAAAGTCCCTTTTTTTCCTCTTAGTTGTACTGATACAAACATAAATCATGGAAATATTTGTTACTTTCTCTAACACACTGTATTGAAGACCTTTTGTGACAGGGGCTGCATTAGGAAGCCAGGGATTTTCACCAACTAAGATGTACAACTGGAAGAGAACTAAATCATGTGTCATCTATTTCTGTCCACCATCAATTCAGTGTCTTTTGGAAAGACATTAAATCTTTCTATACTTCTATTTCCTAACTTCTAAAATGAATATGATACTTTTTAAGCATAAGAGCTTTCATAGACTATTTGGAAATTTTGGAAGAAAAATGCAAAGTTATTATTGCTTTATTTTGCTGCCTTAGCCCAGAGAGCCTAGAGTTGTTCCTTTTTTTTCCTCACCTTGCTGTTTAAACACCTAATTGGGCATTGAAAGATGGTGATGGATGTGTCATAGAACAAAACAAGGGGTCAGCATGGAGGCTTATCTATCTCAGCAAAACAATTTACGTGATCTGCTTGATGCTTTAAAGCTGATTTGAATCATGCTTAGTAACTTATGTTAATGCTGGTGATGGGAGGAAGCCACATGTAATTTTTTTTTTAGCTGTGCTCTGCAGAGTAGAGAGCATTTGGATTAAATTCATCGTTGGCGTCTAGAGCCCACATTTCAGAATTGCAGGAGAAAAATAAAAAGTACATGAGTAGGGCAAGGGTAAGTTATAAAAGCTTGGAGCTGGTTACTGTTGCTAAGGAAACTACTTCCCTGGTATCTGCACGTTCATCACATCTGTCTCTCCTTCTCTGCCTAGCTCTAAGAAAATCTTGTAACTTGATGTTAAAAGGCATGGGGGAAAACAAGATTATATTTCAAAGTAAAATGTAAAGACAGCACAGTCTTTACATACTCAAACAACAATTTTGAACAAGCAGTTTAGAAGAGTAAGCTGGTATTTAGAAGGTTCAACCATTTTGATTCTGACTTGGGTGAGGACATCTAGAAATTGCAACATATGTCAGTATCACGGATAATGCTACATTTGACATTCTGTTAACATGTTCAGATCATATGCTGCTTGCACTTCAGAGGCTTTGTAAGAAACAGACACATTAAAGAGGATCCTAAAATCAAGATTCACTGCTTTAATGTAGAAGGCACTGAAAGTATGACATGAGATTCTTGAGACATCTAGAGCTATTAGAACTGGGGAACCTCCATGAACAAAGAGTCCCAAAAATTCGGAGGCCCACTGCACAGGGTGCAGTGGGATAAATAGTATGTTTTGAAGTAACAATGCTTTGGGGTCAAGCGTCATATGCCTTGAGATGAGCCTCAGCACAGCTGGGGATGCTTTGAAGGTGGCATGTTTTATTATCTTTTTTTGTCAAATCACTGTGCCAGTGGTTATCCAAGAGTATAAAACTCTGAAGTGTGACCTAACTTCAGCATTGATAAAGTGAGAGAAGACTTGGATTAAATTTGCAGCAACTGGGAGATGCCAAATTAAATTAACATCAAACACATGGAAAACCAAAGCAAGTGTAGTGACCTAAAATCACAATCTCAGTTTCGATACAGCACACTGTAAATTACAACGTGTGGTAAGTCTTGGTGTTTTAAAATCAATCTAAACCTTCCCACCTTGCTTCATTCTTCTTTCTGCCCTATTTTGGACTCCCTCCACCTGCAACAGTCACTTATCAAGACTGCAGAGCACCCCTATTCATTTAAGGGTTGAGGCCTTTAAAAAAATGCTTTCTAATTAGAATTTTTTTTTTTCATTTTCCTTTTGTGAAAGCTTCTAAACAACTTACATTAAAATATGATATATTTAAAGGGGACAGCTTCTCATCAGCAATAATTGATGAATTATCCTCTTCTGGTGTTCAAAAAATGGCCATGACTAGAAGACAATTTTCTCCCTTTTAATTATTCTGAATATGACATCAAGTAATTTTTACAGATAATAAATGGAATGCAGTTTTTTATAGGCATTTCATTCATAGTACTTTTACATTCGAACAAGAAATTGTATCACCCAACCAAGTTCCTGTTTTCCAAGTCACGTCTTACAGTCAGGAATATGATAATATATTTAATATAAACACTTTCATTTCTGGCACTAAAATACATGTTATAAAACATTATATTCCAAAAGTTGCCTTGACATCCTTATTGTTGAGAGAAAGCAGTAAAATATGGTTGCATTCTGCTGTCAGCAAACAGGAACTGCATATTCCTTTTGAATGTGCCTCTCTGTTGAAGCATGTTTCTAACAAGTGCTGAATAATATTATTTCTTTAGACATACACTCTGTCCAAAATGCCTGTAAAAATAGCATTTTCTATAAAAAATTATTCCTCAAATACACTGTGGTTTTGGGACAAGTCTTCAAATTTACTTTATGGATCATATTAATAAACAGTAATTTCTGATAACTTCCTTTTGTACTTTCAAACAAACCTATGTGCAAAAATTCCACTTTTCTTCATGTGCTCACATTGCAGATATTTCTCTCATCTGGAGAATTTTACTCTTAGAAGAGATGCATTAGATTCCCTGTACATGGAGTTAAAGATTATTTTTGGAATCAGTAATATCTTTCAAATAGACTTATTCTTTAAAGTACAGTTGGGAGATAACAATAATTGTTAAGAACTGATTTCAATAGCTGTCTAATTACAATAACTGTAAAGAACTGTCTTTCAAGAATCATACATTTATCAAGAAGAAGATACACTTTATCTTGCAATGGTTAGCAGTATATCTGTTAATCTTGTTAGCATACATCTACCAAAGTGAATAAAACAATGCCAAATACTATCACCAAGACAGATTTGGCTTAAATAGCATATAATCACTGTCTAGTAGCTAATTCTGGCCATACATAAAACTAATTCTGTGGTCTCAGTGTGCTAGACCGACAGATTTATAGCAGCCACAAAGTATAACAAATGTATGAAATGACAGAAATAGGCACTTATGTTTATTGCCTCCGATTTATGAAGTGGGCTAAAGAAAAGTCATGTATTGTATTCTATATGATTTAATTTAATCTCTACTAGGACTCTATGATCTTACACAAGAATCAGTATAAGATTTTTTTTTCACAGGTTCAAGATGCATTCAGATGTCGACTAAGAAATTGCCAGGATCCAATCAATGCAGATTCTTCAAGTTCTTTTCCTAATGGACATGCTCAAATCATGGTTAGCTTTTATTTTCTTCTTTGACTATGAATTTAGTGTTCCTAACAAAAAGAAAAACTTACTGTATTGTATGTGGCAAGTTTGCATAGCTGAAATATTAACACCGAAGCAAAAGACTGTTTAGGTTATCATTTGCTTGCTTAAATATCTTAGCTAGTTTTAAATTATTGGTGTGATTATTTAGTGGAGCACAGTGAGTTAGTATCTTCCACCAGTGTTCTTTAGGACAAAAGACTCTTATATAAGAGAATAAAAAATAATTTAATAATATATTGTGACTTTTTCTAGTGTTGGTGTAAAGAGTACTGATGTATTTCCCTTCATGAGGTCTTGAAAAATGTTCTCAAACAAGACAAGGGGAAAGTGCTAGACATTCTACAGGGGGAAGCTATTTAATGTGTTAAATTAAGAGATAGTGAATTTTGCTAATATTATTAGGTAATGTATTAAGACAACATATTGGTGTGTTCACTTTGAACAACAGTTTGTCATTGGCTATAATGGGGTCAGAATCAGGCCCTAAGGACATGCAAGGCTCCCAAGAATGCAAGGTACAGCAAGCAGATGCCCTTCGAAATGATGACTCAAAAAAAGAATTTAATGTTTAGACTTCACAAGCAAGAAAGACATCAGTTTTAGCATGGAATACTAAACTCTACATTTAGCATGGAATAAACTTATTGTGAAAATAAAAATAAAAAGTAAATAAATTTTCTAACAGAATAGTTTTGTTTAACTAGGAAAAGTGTGCTTTGATTTTCAACTGTTAAAATTCTTTCTTACGTCTCACAATTATTTTTTGCACAGTCAAATAAATACTAGTTGTTTTCAAGGAGTACAAAACTTTTATATGACTACATTAATAGAAAGAAATGACAGAGTGTTTCATAACATAAGTAGTTAATAAATTAATGAAGTTTCAAACAAGATGGACTATTTGAATTACACTTCTTCACAGTAATTTGTATTGCAGGCTATTTTTCATACTTCTTTTCATAACATTACCATGAAAATCTTCCTTAAAGAAGATCCTTTGGTGAGATGTAGAAGTTATTCTTCCATATACCTTAAAAACTATACACTGTATAATTTTATTAAAATTATATACTCTACTTCCACCTATTTTATTTTATTTTTTCTGGTCAGGCAGCATACTTTGAAAACCACCCAGTTATACTTTAGGAAACTTTGTAAAGCTCTGCTGTTGTAAAACAATACACTTCACCTTCTCAGCAACAAGAAACCACTTTTAACAGACTATGACCCTGTAAGTAGGACATTTTGGAAGCACTAGTTGGCAAAAAGGTATTGTGGTTTATTGTTGAATTATTAATGGCTGTTCTGTTTCACTGTTTCTTGTTACAGACTGATTTTGAGAAGGATGTAGACATTGCTTGTCGGTCAGGTAAGAACATTGAGAGAGTATTTAGCCAACAAAAATTAGTCTTTTTGTGACTTGTGAAGTGAAAACCAGAAAAATATTGAACTTGCTGTTTATAGGAAATATTTCTTAATTTAAACAAAAGAAAATGTGAAAAATCATGTCAATTTATTAATACACTTATTTCATTGTGTTTACTAAGGCCATTAACTGGAATTCAGCATTTGGAAAGTAGTCAAAGGTGTGACTGTCTATTAGAAAGCAAATAGTTGTGGAAAGAAGATGATTCTTAACATATTAAGCTTTCCTTCCCTGGTACACAAGCAAATGTGAAAACATCATTTAACTTTAACAAAAAATAAATACTGTATCTTGACAGCTGTGTATATGAAGGATGCATCAATTTGCATTCATTTTAAAGAGGTATGTTTTTTAGGACTCTATGAAATCAAGAATAGTTTAAGCAAATTAAGTTTTATTCCACTTTAATGGGAAAAGTTGCAGGTTTTTTAAAGATATTTCAGTAGCATGATCTTTAATCAGTTGGCTATGTTTTTTTCCATATATTAAAGACAACACATTTTGATGTCTTTATTTGCTAACCTTGTTTAAATAATGCATTGTAAAATAAATGACAATTTAAACTCTACAGAAATTTTTTTAATCTAGGAGATCGACCCAAAGAACAGTTTTTCCTAGGGAAACAGTCTTGCCTAAACACCCTCAGTTTTCAATAAAGGGAAAGAGAAAGAGAGAGTGTGTCCTTTCCACAGGGTGAGTCAGAGCAGAAGCCTGATTTAGCTGTTCTGCATCAGCCACCTGAAGGACACTCTCTCTTCACTGGCTATATATGGAGCCAAGAAAGCTGATCTCATTAAGGTGAAGTTTGAGTTTCCAGTCACCCACCTTTAGAAAACTGCCAACTGAGTTTCTTGCTATATAGATTTAGTTCTTCCCTACAGATCAGTTTTAATATGCACATGTATTTTGGAGGAATCAGGATAGCGCATTGTAACACAAATGCCTGTGTGTCACCATCCAGTGCAGACAAAAATCCAGCATTGACCCATGTAGTTCCCATTTCTCTGCTAACAGCTCTGCAGTACAGAGGGCCTTGTCAGAGGCGTCCCAGGGGAGATTGACTCTGAATGCAGTTGTGGACAGGTTTTACTTGATAAGCCTTTGAACTCACTTTCTGATAATGAACAATTTAAGGATAGATCACTGTTTGAAATGTCTGAACAAGTGTCACTGGAAACAATGAAGCAGACACTGAATTCAGGTATTTGTGCACAGTTGTTCAGAAGCAAATTATTCTTTTCATAATGGAAATAAAGGAGAGTTAGTTTAGGGGGGAAGGAAAGCCAGATGTCTTATGAGCTGCTTGCTGTGGAAAAAGGCAGTGAACTGACAGGTGGGTACTGGGGGATCTGGGTCATCAGAGCCCTTGGGCAACCAGAAGAGATGTAAATATAATACCTAGATACTTCAAGCTGTCTTTCTGTCTCAGCCCATGAGCTGGGTTTTGTTGTATAACATAACACTGGTGTGAATGAAAATTTTTTCAATGAGGACCAGAAGATCCCTGCAGCCAGCTGGAATAAGCCCAGTAATTGGTTACTTTAATTGTTTTCTACCATTTTCTTTCATTACAGATGTCAGATTATAGACTTACTTTTTTTTCTTTTTTTTCTTTTTTTTCTTTTTTTTTGTAAGGTGAATAATTGTGATTGAATAGATGCTTTGCTTTTGAAGCCATTTCAATGCTTCTGGAAATTTTTAAATTTATGACAGGATTAGTAACTTTTACATGTAAACCTCACCCCAACAAAAGTTGCTGAATGTTGCTACAAGTTTGACCAGGAAGGTCTAGGCCTGGAACAAAAGTGGATTCTGACTCTGCTATAAAACATGTTTATATTCTTTATAACCTTTCCAGATGCAATAAAATATCCTTTCTGATACTCATGGAATTTCTTCCCAACGTGGTAATTCTTTTGTCACTTTTATTTAAAACATAATTTAACGGATAAGAGTTTTTAAAAGTCAGTGAAAAGGAAAATTTAGGAGTTTAGGAACACATGCTCATAGTTATAATCTTATGGTAGGTCATTACAATGGATTGACAAAATGATTCTGCCTCACAATCTGTTTGACATTTTTGAGAAGGTTATGTGGAGTTAATAATGGCAGTAGAGATGTCATAGTGTATTTTTTTGGAAAACCCTTAATGAGTTCCACATGGCAGGCTTGTGCTTAAGCTGTAAGTCACCTAAAATCTATATAAGTCAGTAGGAAGAAATGAAGTGGTTTTAATTCATATAAATGACTGAAGCTAGTCAGAGATCAGTGTCAGTTATACACAATTGATTAAGAGAACAAAAACCCAAAACCACAGAAAAGCTTTTCCAAAAACAATATTTATAAAATGAAAGTTAATAAGTGGAAAGAAAATATTTTAGAATATGCACTGGTGAAGGAAACACTGCTAGATAAAGCCATAAAAAAAAGCAGTGTTAGGTTGATATGGTTTCATGCTGTAAGAATCCTGTTCTCTGACCCACAGTTCTGCATAAAGACATTGGACCTTGCAGAGCAGCCACTATAACAGGAACACTTTCTAGAATTTCACTAAATGATGAAGAGGAGGAAAAGGGACCAAACCCAGAAGGAATGAGCTATTCAACCTTGCCTGGAAATATCATCTCCAAAGTCATCATCCAGCAACCAACAAGTCTCCACATGCCTATGAGTATGAGTGAACTGGCCAATCAGTGCTTGAAAAAAGACAACAGCGAGCTGCGGAGGACTGTGTATTTGTGCACTGACGACAATCTGAGAGGTGCAGATATGGACATAGTCCATCCTCAAGAACGGATGATAGAAAGCGACTATATAGTCATGCCCCGGGGCTCAGTAAATACCCAGCCATCACTGAAAGATGAAAGCAAAATGAATATAGGCATGGATACCTTGCCTCATGAAAGGCTGTTGCACTACAAAGTTAATCCCGAGTTCAATATGAATCCCTCTGTAATGGACCAATTTAATATCAATTTAGACCAGCATCTTCCCACCCAAGAACATATGCAGAGTTTGCCATTTGAGCCCCGCACAGCAGTGAAGAATTTCATTGCCTCAGAGCTGGATGACAATGCAGGATTATCAAGAAGCGAAACTGGATCCACAATATCAATGAGCTCTTTAGAGGTCAGTGGTGCATAAACAAATTGCATGCTCTGTTGTTCTAATTTTATGATAAGACAATAAATTGTGTCTTGTGTCTAAGGGGTGAAGCTAATGTTTTAATTCAGTATAAATTATTATTTGGGATCATACACTGCTGTTCATATTTCTCTTATTATCAGAAGTGTTTGTACCTAGAAAACAAGACTAAAGTTTCAGAGCCAGTCTGTATGAAACAATATAGTTCTGGAGATTTAACATTCCACACGACTGCCGGGGATTTCGTGACCTACCAGGTAAAGTCCACTGGAAAATTCTGTGTTGCTATGAGAAGAAAAACTATTCCTGCAAGATACACGTGCTAATCATTGGCCCTACCTGCAAGCACATGCAGTTGAAAATATTTGCCATTTTATTGCTGACAATCATATCTGTCTCAGATATGATAAGTCTGATTCTGCTCTCATTGGTGTAAATCTTGGATTCTTGCATCCAATAGTTCACCATTTACTGATTTAGTTTTGTTTGCATGTGCATACAGGCATTGGTACAACTGATGTGTGCAATAGGTACAGGTGGGCTTCGTGTGGAGTATCACAGACTTCAGTCAGATTGCAAAAGTGAACTGAAAAGCCTTGAAAAGACTTTCAGTTATTACTACAATCTGTCTGTGGGACGTAAGCATTTTCAAAGTGAAAACTGTTGAAATAAATTATTAAGACCTAAGCATCAAATACTGCCATTCTTATTAAGCTTTTACCTATGAAAGTCACGAGTGAACTGGAGTTAATTTCATACTTGGATTTCCTTAAGAACTGGGAATACATTTCACCAGCATGTCAAATGCTGTGAAACATGGCATTTTGTGGGACAGAGAAAGGTAAATGAGAAAAACATGGTACCCAGTCATTCTCTGAAAGAAGTTACGCATGGGAAATAATTCTACTTTACGTGCAAACTCAAAGTCGTTAGCTATTACTCTGCAATGTTTAGACCCATCTGTATAGGGAAACAGAGACTCAGCCTTATTTTTCAAATTTTAGATGCAGCTGTAGCTGATAATTCATAAATGGTGGATGCATATGGATATTTCTTTTAAAATGGAGTTGAAGTTTTATGTAGATGAAGTTTTATGAAGAGTTTGGGCAGAAGACCAGAATTTAGATTTTTTTCAAGAGATACCTTTACAGGCTTTGAAAGCAAAATATTTTCTGTGCTGTTTATATTGTGTGTGTACTACTGTAAGTTTTTATGAGACTTGATTTAACTTCAAAATTAATAGAAAATGAAGTGTGGGGTTCTGCAAGGAATCAAAAATTAGCCATTTTGGTTGTTGTTAAAGTGAATATGTATAATCTTGAACAAATTTTCAAAATTATTTCTGAAAGATAGTTTTAAGTGCTTGCCCTTTCAGTATTCAGATAGACAGGCTCTTTCAAAGCAAGTCTGCATTGTTAAAGAAATTACTGCCCTTGGTTCAGGTATATTAGTTAATAGATCTTAGGTGGTTCACAAATTTAATGGAACCCCAGAAGCAGAATACCTAAGGTCACCTTCCAGCAGTATCCTCTCCCACCTATCTACAGTACCATCTTTCAGATAATTTTTGTCAGATATAGAGGCTTAAATCCAGTCCAGTTAATATTAGACATATGGATACGTGAGGAAGATTCATAATTCTTTGAGAAGATGGACATATATGCCACCATACCATCCACTCTAAATAAATTTCTCATGATGCCTCTTTTCCTCCATTGGTGATGAAGTTCATCTAGGACACCTTAAAAAAAAAAGCAGATCTTAGTTAAGTTGTAAAAATTGTGACAGTAGTTACTTCATCGTACACAAAATTATAGTTCCTGACTCCCCTTTAGGCCTGAACATCGATCAGTATAATGTACTGCTCCTTTAAAGTTATTTTTCTAACTGTATTTGTATCATATTTTAACCTTACCTCTAAGATGGGATGTAGACACAGAATCTCAGTCACCATTCTGTATATAATTTTATGCTCAGGAGAGACTACTAAGTATGTAGTAGAAAATGCACTAAAATATTACAAGATAGTAAATATGTAGTCTCTTCTAACTTGGGAAACATACTAGGTTTAGCAGGGTGTATTATGGTCCAGAAAGCCAGTTGTGTTTGTAAACCTCATCAAACCCAGCATAATTCCCATGTATCTGGAAAAAAACACATATATTAGGGCAGATCAGAAATGAAAGAAACTGTTTTGGGGTTTGTGTCTGCCTTTGTGATTCCCAACATTACTTGATGAGGATGTGCTGCGCTGAACTGAAGATAAGGACGTGCTGCACTGAGTTGAAGATAGGAACATGAAAGAAAATTGTACGTAGAAGAAAATCAGAGTCTCAAGCAGATCCTGATAGGCAGATCCAGCCAGATAAAGAATGTGATTGTGTTTTTACTATGCAGTGTGTAAGAAGCAAGGGTTGAGGTAAAGCCCAAAATGTTATTGGCTGGAACTGACCAACCGGATTAACTTTTGTGGCTGCCTTAAACAAACTAAAAATGGGATTTTTAGAAGATTGCAAGACCTTTCAAAAGACAGGGCTTTGTCAGACATTATGGAGCATCAAAACCTGCAGCAGGACATTCAAGATCACCCTGCCCACCTCTTTCCTGACAGAGCATGACTAGACCAGTTCTAAAGGAGAAGATCCTCAGCAGCAGAAAACTTCCCCCTCCTATCAGCTTGTGGTTGGAACACAGCTACAGTATCAGCACAAAAAACTTATATCCTGACTTCTAACTCTGAAGGGAAGATCCACCACCCCTACCATTAAATACCTAAATGTAGACATTCCCCTTCTGAAATAGAAAAAGAGCTCTTTACAGTTGGCTCCCCTATAGAGTCAATTGAGACAAATAGCCATTTTTAGGCCACTTTTAGACATCTGCTCCAGGATGAAGTAAATTACATGCCTCAGTGCATGTGTCTCTTTTCAAATTCTGTAGAGGAAGCCAGAATGAGTAGTTTAAACACAAACATCAAAAATGTTGATGTCCTAAATTCAGTCAGATGCATCCTACTGTTTGTCACAAACTTTCTTCTAAAACTTCTATATCTACTTTTTTTTCTGATGGAAATGCTTAGATGTGAACAATTAAATGCTTTATTATGTCTGGAAGAATTTTAGTTTTCAAAAGATAGTTTGAGAATGCCATAATATTTACATACAAGTATTGCCCAGATAAGTATAAATTTAAGGATGTGCAGATTCACAATGTGCAAATCGGTGATTTTTATTTTATTTGGTATGCATCCAACAGTACTTACGTGATTATAGGCACAGGAAGGCATATTAGCACAACACAGAGTTTCTGAGGAGGACTAATCAAACATCTGGTTAATCTCCTGAACATTCCTTATATGCATGGATTAAAACTGGTTTTGCTACCTTGGCATCAAAGTGGCTTGTAGTATGCTCCTTCAGTTCAAAGTGTTTTGATTTTAATGAAGAAAACACTCAATACAGTCTTTTGGAATGGTTTTTGTTTTGCAAATGTACACTGAGTGTTGTGCTCATTAAAATGAAATTACTTTGAAGTGAAGTATTGCTTTCCCAGACACTTAGATGCAAAGGTAAGTTAGAAGGTTTAAATGTAGAGGAAGAAGCTGATCTGGGAAACATATCTCCAGGATAAGTAATTAATCTCTTTTTATTGGGCAAAAAAATGCATGAAGGAGTAGATACCTGTGAAGAGACTTGCTACCTTTGTGAAAGAAGAATGAATGGTTCTTTGAAGGGAGCTAGGGTTAGTGTAGTGTGAGCAGAAATGGAAAAGAGCTGAAAGAAGAAAAAGACTATAAAAAATTATAAAATTAAGAACATGCAAATACGGGCAATGGAAACATTTATTAAGGGGGGAAAAAATGTCATGTGCTTTATAAGAACAGGAATGAAAGGACTTCACAAATTATTTGTCACGTAAAGAACTGGAATTCTCAGCCTCTTATCTTCTTTATTTTTCTGTCTCAGATTCTGCTGTGAGATCTTTATATGTAGTAAGTTGATTGTGTGACCAAAATAATCCTTCTGTATTCATTTGTGACAGCTCTTAATACATTCAAACACAGCCAACTCTGTAGGTCCTTGGCCAAATCACTGACAGGGGCCTTAAGGAAGAAAATACTGTTCCAACTGAGAAAATAAAGGGATATGTTTAAGATAGTGAAGTGCAAAGGAAAAGTAAAGATAGGTAAAGATAAAGAGGAGAGAAAAAGACATTTAAAAAAGGGGGGGAAATATGGCAGAAATGGAGAAAAAAACAAAATGAAGGCATTAGGAAGAATGAGATAAAAACAGCAGGGAAGGAGTGTCTTAAAAAAAAATCCCCAAACCAGGAAACAAGAGAAAAAATACAAAGTTAAAATAGTCAATCTCATCAATAAAGTACCAGAGCATCAGGCAGGAAAAAAAGCAAACTGGTGTGAAGTCATTTTGATTTATGACATGAGAAGTAAAAGAAAGAGAGAACAAAGATAGAGAGACGAGCACCACAGGAATTTCTTCTTTATCATGTTTCCACATTGCATTTATTTTCAGGCATTCTGTATCTCAGATTTCTATCCCTCCCATTCCTCATTTCATTCTTCAATAAGCTATGGACGCAGCTCTTGCCAATTTTGTGACTCTCAGTAAAATGAAGTCTAGCCCTATAACAACCCTCTCTTTCTTTCACTTGAGTGAGTCAGTCTCAGAGTCCTCTGCCTTCAGAAACTGATGCAGCTTATTTTCAGGTTATCTTACAGAAGTGGAATAGAATCAGGCAGAGTTTATTGTAGTAACTGAAGATGTGAAGAACTGAAATTTTAGTCAGTCTTATAAAATGCAGCGTATATTGCAGACTTCATATTATCATTGTCTATTTAACAAGTGCTACATTTTCCCTCAAAGCATCCAGAAACACAAAGGAAGTGGTCTTAGTTGATTGAGTAAATAAATATGCAGGCTGCCCTATAAAATCAGAGAGCAGCAGGCCACAAAAATTTGTCAGAATACTTTTAAAGTGAGATCTTTGAAGTTATGTTTGTGCTATGTATTGGTGTACTAAATTTGCTAACATGTTTTAAAGATTTAAAATTCACACAGTAAATTCACTTTTTCATGAAAATTTGCTGGCTTTATGTCTAGCACATGTTATGAGGTAGTAGCCAACAATCTTATATTAAAAAATTAGAGTGTTTTTCAGTTATATACAAGCAAAAGACATTTAAAATCAAAAGCATCTATCCATGTTCCACCTTTATATCTCTGAGGGCCAAAAACTATTTTTCTCTAATTTTGTTCTGGGAAAAAATCCTCCTCAGGCTAAGATCTTGTATGTCAAATCTTATCTCAGAGTGAATTATAAACTGCTGATAATAACACTTTATATTAATGGAAGCATGGTTATAGCCCTCACTATAATATGGTATCTCTGGTTTCAATTATGCTTTGCGCAATGAAATATATCTTTAGGAGTATCTGATGTAATTAATCAGATAGTGGTGTAATGCAGAATAGAATAAGGAGAAAAACAGACATTTCTCATTTTACAGACATGGAGAGGGATTCTATTAGTCCTTTAGTAGGAGCAGCTCTTTCCTGGTGCCAATGGATTAGTGTGTGCTGGTGTATGGAAATTATTCTTCGAAATTCTATTTTTGTCCCTCAGCAGAGTTTAAAGTTGTTCTGGAATTACACAGATTACATGATTAGCACGAAGTAAAATTGATTTAAAATAAATTACTACCACAAATCTCTTCTCACAGAGTTTTATTTTGGCTCTGGCATGAAGGGTAGGGTTTTTTTTCTACATAAAATTAGTTTTATCAATTAAGATTAAAGAGCCATAGAAGTCAGAGGTGGAAAAATTCTTGTCAGGTCATCTTTTCTATCAATGCAAGAACACTTTCTACAATATATTTCTCTAAAACATAGTCAAAACATAGTCAAACTTTCAAGACTAGAGTGAAGGGCTTCCACTGTTTCCCTTAGCAGTTATTGCATAGTTGCAAAGACTTACTTTTTTCCCAATACCAGTTCTGATTTTTTTCCTGGTTTTTCCCATACCAGTTTTGTTTATCACAAAAAAGGTTTCTGTACAAGCTTCTTCCAGAGACAAAATTACACAAATCTGCATCACTCTTTTATCCTTTCCTCCTAAGAGTACTTTTTGCTGCTACTCTCCTCTGAAATTTCCACAGTTTACCAGCATGATTTGGCTTCTTCCAGTGTAGAGCAGCAATGCAGAACTGTCACTGGAGTTGACAAAGAGGTCTATCACACCCTTGCCTGCTTAAATTTATCTCTTTTTTGTAGCATTTGCAATTGTACATGGATTGAAGCAACCCCTCATTTTTTTCAGAATTGTACCAGCTAACTCCCAGCCGCTGACTAATTGCATGGATCTTCAGCTTTTTATACAGTCCCTTTATTACTAACCCTTGCAGTTCTCCAGCATTTGGGGCTCTGTTCTCAGCTTGGAGAACAGATAAGTGAGGAGGGAATAGGAACTATTATTCATATCTCCTGTAATATGAGGAACATCATATGAAATGTGATGGAAAAGAGGAACATCAAATGAAATGTCAAAGGAATAAACAACATAATTCCCTTTGTCATGTTTTACATATTTAAGTCGTGGAATTAAATTGTGGAACTACCTAGCACATTTTAGATTTCAGAATAAGCTCCTCCCAATGAAATTCTGAGACTACTGAAGACTTACGGAAAGTATTGTAGTAGAAATGTCATTTTACACTTTCGCTCCTCTATATCATTCCTGAAACATCATAGCAGAAGCCGGTCAAATACAAAATACTAAATGAGGCAAACTATAGATAATATACTTTACAGTTTTTTGTTACTTGTATTCTTTTAACATTAATAGTTAAGTGAATCTCCAACTGACCCTTTGGAAAAACCCACCAACTTCCAGTGTAATTTTTGTGTTGCTAAAAAAAATTTCAGTTTTGCAGGTGCGTAAAAGGAACAGCTTTTTGAAAAGAAACATATTGGTGTGACCAGTTCAGCAGCTCATTTAACACAAGGAAATTTCCCCCTTTACTCTACTCAGTTGCCTTTTGCCATTTTAATGTGTAGAATGAGCTAGATGGTTGATTTCTGAAAGCATTTAGGTATGTGTGGAAAACTCCATTTTCCTCAGCCAAAAGAGACATAACAAACTTCATATAAGAAGAAAAGAAGATATGCAGTCACAATTAATGTAATTATTTTCATGGCTGTTACGTATCATACAGAAAGTAGAACAATTGTGCGAAATTTCAACTTCCAATTGAGACTGCAGGGAAACTCTTTCATCCTTGTAAGTTTCCCAATGACTTCATGCTTCTGAATATGTTCCCCCTCTCAAAAAATAACACTGCTGTCATTTCAGGACAATGATGTAGCAGCCAGGAGGACCTGATCACATACCTAGTGGTGTCAGTGACAATATTGCAAATAACTTTCCATGGTTCAAGATCACATTCATAACCAGCATCCTTTGGTTTACAAAACTTGAAGAACTTTGCTGCTCCTGTGGCAGTTACACACATTTTATGTTTTCTGCTTGGGCAGCACATGAGCTGTATTTCATTGTATGCAGCCACGCTAAAAACGGGAAGCACCAGCACAGAACAGATGTTCCTTACTATATAAGTTTAAAATGAATGGTTTTGTGATAGGTTCTTTTTGAGCACTAGAAAAATCCTCACTGAGAAAAACCTGTGGTATATGACCTGTTTGGTCACAGCTGGTGTGAACTAACAGCAAAATTGCAATACTTGCCTCTCTCTGACAGTAGCACAACTGAATATTTTGCACTTTGTTAGATATGTATTTTCACCATGTAAACAGTGATAGAGTTGTCTGGGTGCAAAACCTAATAATCCAGCTATGCCAGGAATATTTTCACTGCAGTCAAGCACACTTAAAGCAATATACAAATGTTTCAATTTTACAAATCACAATACCTAGCCAACTGAACATTTTTTCCTAAATTTCCTATATTTTTACTTAGGATTCCATAGTATCATGTTTATTACTGAACTCTAAATTAAACTAGCTTTTTCAAACATTTTTCAAAGTTACTCCTGTAAACTTCACTTCCTTATCTGTTCTACATGTTTTTTAGTTTATAACCACTGAGCCTTTTCAGTGGTAGATGTGGTCTAACTGTACCTTAAAAGTAGATCATTCCTCATCACAAATGCATGGATTCTCTTTAAATCAGGCCTTGATGATTAAAGATAGCTTCTCCAAAGCTTGTTTTGTTGGTTGTTTTAACTTAGACTGTTCTTTTATAGAGCCTCAGAACCCTTTAGGCATCAGAGTGTCAACAGTGTTGCAGTAATATTCCTTATATTATTGTGGATTGGAGCATTAAAATTTTACTACAAAACCAGACAACATGTCACAAAGTGGTATAATCAAGGGCTCAGAGACCAAACATCTTCCACTTTTTACAGCTGGAAGACTTGACTTGAAATAATTCCTTTCAATTTCAGGAAAAGACAGCAGCTTACTAAAACCTGCAGGTTTGTTAAACCAAATAAAATCAGAAATATCCTTCCTCTTGACTTAGTGAGTTTGATTCTTCTTCAGTGACGAAATTAAGTGCAGTGTGAAAAGGTTCCTTCACCATGACTTAAAGCCATCATAACCTATCAGAAAAATTAGGGTTAAACTTCAGCAGCAAGCCTTTTTGGGTTTGGGAGTACTTTTTTCTTCTTTAACCCTCCTTCCTGAAGATGGATGTATCTTTTTTCATTCTCAAGTTTTTTGCATTCTTTTCAGCTCTCACAACCTAGCTTCTTCTTTCTACATATCTTTAATCTATTGCAAGCCATTTAATTTCCAACTTTAAAAGAAAAAAAAATATTTTTATCCCTTCTTTATAATATTTCTGCTTCTTTTTGATATAATTTGACTTTATAATTGATTTCTTTTTGAATCTAAAAAATTCTGTGCTAAATTATTTGTAACATATCTAAGCAATCATATTCTGTTGCATTTTATACAAGTGATTACTTCACCAGTAAATCATTCTTGCTTTATATCAGATGCTTTGGAACAGATTTGCCATAAGTTTAAAACAAAGTCATTGCTTTCTCCATTCAGATTGTCATTGCAAACAAACAAGCTGAAGCTATGGCTTCGGCTTGATTTTGCTGTCATTTATTCCATTAAAATCAATGGAGTTGTACCAATGTAAGCCTGATGTAGGAAAGAATCAATTTCTGTAAACCTATGAAAAGTCTAAATCATAGATATGTATACCTGTGTAAAAATGTATAAATATGATGATAATTTTCAATACAAAAAGTATAGAAATATTTTATACACCAACAGGTTCAATTGCATGCAAATAACATGCACATTATGCATCCCAGTGAAATGCAGTCTGGTTTATTTCAGAGAAAATATTATGATACTGGTCTAATAAACTATGCAAAGTCACACATTACCCTTAAATTACCAAGATAAAAATCTCTATCTTCTTACAAAATACCTAATATTTACCTTATAGGAAAACAATAATGTTATTTAGACTCATTAATATGATTTGAATAGTCCCCTTGTTAATAAAACCTCTTTTTTCTTTTTTTTACTGCTTAATAGAGAAGAAAATCACGTTATTCGGACCTTGACTTTGAAGTAAGTTTTACTGAATTATTCCTGAATATTAAAAGTATTTTCCTAAAAGTAAATGTGAAGTGTTCTTTTTGCAGATTTTAGCCTTCTGGCATAGGAGATGTGATAGGGTTGTTCAATTGATACTGTACAGAACATGATGAACAATTCATTAAAACTACTTTGGTGCAACTTGTTTGCAAAATATTCTGAGATCAGACTGTCATATTGCAATATTAACCATCATGATTTCAGTTTTTAAATTCTTTGCCTTTTCATTTTCATCTGGGTTTGGTTTTTTTGATTTTTTTTTTCTCTTTTTTTTGGCTGACTATCTACTTACTGAAAAAGCATGGCACTTTTATAGGACAGGCTAAATCACAGCAGAAGTTTGCTTTGCTCAAGAGATTTTCAATAATTTCTTTTATCTTTCTTCAATAATACTTTACTGAAATACAACTTTCACATCCAAGTAGTGATTATGAATGTGTCAAATTTTGAATGATGTAGTGCTGCAGGTGTCAAAGCTTATGGATCACATGCTATATAAAAAATTAAGTTCATGTAAGGTTCTTTAGGTTGGATATGCATAATTTCCAACTTAGATCCTGTTGAGTGAGAAGGTTTAGTTGTGTTCATTAATGACCATTTTCTTCTATCTCAGTCAATATGGTTAAGTCTCTTAGAGATTTGTTTGAAGTTTTTTCTCTGATTTCTACCAGAAGGAATACAGCAGTTAGTTTTCAAGGGACTGTTCATAATTCAAGGTTTTCACATAGGTTGTCTATTCATGCATAGAAGTAGTTTAATATAATTCATTTTCTGTGTCTCCAAAGAAACTGAACAATTATATTTGTATGGAACCTACAGATTGTGGGCTAAAATTTGAAAGCCTGTGATCAGCACATATCAACCATAACATCAAAAACTCCCCTGTTTGCAATTACCCTAAATATGCTTTAGGATAAATGCATAGAAAGGCAGAAGAAATGCACGAAACAATAACAAGATGATGATGAGCAAGCAACTCTAAAATTAAATTCAATCAGAAGTTTTATAACTGTAGTGATATAAAGAATTCTAAACTTTACTGATGTTGTCATTGAAAAGTAGAAATATTACAATGAGAGCATTCTCTGTAGCAACAGATACTAAAACATTCTTCTTGTCACTCAGGAACATAATGCAACACCAAATAAACACCAACAATGTGTGCACATTCTGCTCTCAAGAAACAGGATTCCCCATTTCATATTTTCTCTTGACTTACGCGGTTTGACAGACTCACAGAATGGGTCGTGTTGGAAGGGACCACAGTGGGTCATGTGGTCCAACTTCCCTGCTCAAGCAGGGTCATCCCTGAGCACACAGCACAGGATTATGTCAAGATGGCTCTTGAATAGCTCCAGTGAGAGAGACTCCACAGCCTCTCTGGGCAGTCTGTGCCAGTGCAAAGTCCCCTGCACAACAAAGAAATTCTTCCTCATATTCAGGTGGAACTTCCTGTGCATCAGTTTCTGCCCTTTACCTCTTGACCTGTTGCTTGGCACCACCAAGAAGAGCCTGGAAACCTCCTCAACGCCACCTTTTAGATACTGATAGACAGTGATAAGGTCCACTCTCAGTTGTCTGTTTTCAAGGCTGAACAGGCCCAATTCCCTCAATATTTCCTCAGAAGATAGATACTCCAATCCCTTAATCATCTTTGCTGCCCTCCCCTGGACCGCTCCAGGATCTCCATGTCCCACTTGTACTGAGGAGCCCAGAACTGGACTCAGAACTCCAAATGTGCCTCACTAGGGCTGAGTAGAGGGTCAGGATCACATCCCTAGACCTGCTGGCAATGCTCTTCCTAATGCACCCCAGGACACCATTGGCCTTCTTGGCCACAAGGACACTGCTGGCTCATGGAGAGCTTGTTGTCCACCAAGACACCCAGGGCCTTCTCTGCAGAGCTGCTTTCCAGCAGGTCAGTGCCCAGCCTGTCCTGGTGCAGGAGATTATTCTTCTCCAGGGGCAGGACCCTGCACTTTCTTCTGTTGAATTTCAGACAGTTGTCTGCCCATCTCTCTAACCTGTCCTGGTCCTTCTGAAGGGCTGCACAGCCCTCTGGGGTATCAGCCACTCCTCCCAGCTTTGTGTTTTGTTTATTTACACTTTGTTCCTAACTTGTTTGCAATATTGCTGTTCCATGGCCTAGTATTTTCAGAATTACTGTTAAAATGCAGGAAAATATATCTTTTGTAAAAAGGAAAGGATGGGGCCACTGGGAGTGAGTGCTGAGGAACTGAAAGCATCAGCAATACTGTGCCAGTTGCTACTGTGCTGTACAAGTATTGATGCAGACTAACCCCACCCCACTCCCCAGCTTTATGATTCTTCTGATTAGGTCTGTGGGCTTTCCTGTGTCCTTACACATAGCATGGCTGTCTAAGGTAAAATAAAATTGGAAAGCCAAAAAATGTTGAGATAGTGTGATGTGGCCAAATCGCTGCTCTTTGGATACCCCAAAGCAGCTTGACTGCAAAATGAATACAGTCTGGAGGTAAGATCAAGCAAAAGAGATTGAACATACTACTTAAATGTTTAACACCTTCTCTGCTTTGTCTGTGACAAAGCTGGCACTCTCTGAGACAATGCCCTTCCATATTTCTGAGGATATCAAATCACAGAATGACATGGATGTGGTTTTGAAGATAGCAAATGTTAAGTATGCAGTGTGGACAAGGGTGGGACAAGGTTGGCCGCCTCTGTCCATTTCCATGTAACACTCTCTCTGCAGTCTCTACACCCTCAACCTTTCACACGTGTCTCTATATACATTCAAGAAAAAATACAAGACAAATGTCTATCTTAATAAATTAGACATTTGAGGAAATATTCCTGGGTGCCAAAAATGCCAGCTTTTATATGTATTAGTTTTTAGAAAGACCTTCACTATTTTAGTATGGACCATCCTTATCTCTCCAAGAAGTTTTTGAGTGTCATTAAGGAACTCAGTTCAATCTGGGTACCATTCACAATAGACAATTTGGTTTTAGACTTTTTATTTGGGAAACTAAGAGAATTTAATAGAGTTTCGTATTCATGCAGAACATTCCATGTTAGATGTTGACAGAGAATTGTCTTGGACATGTTTGGTTTATTACTATATACTCATGGTTTCATACTTAAAAAAAAAAGAAGACTATTCTAGTGGTTTCCAATGGAACATTCACCATAATATAAATAATTTGAAAGAAAAACAATAAAAATACATTTAAAAAAAAACCATGAGAAAGGCCATTTTTCTCCAAGAGCCACAGAAGAACTACAAAGCCAGCTGCTATGCAATGTGAACACAGCTAGCCTAAGACTACATAACACCACAAAATACTCTGTCTCTGTTATCCTCAATACATGCAGAAATACAGATGTAGTGTTAAAGGCCTTTGCAATTGATTATAAATAATAAAAGTCCTGTGTCTGTGTGGGTTCTGTTATAGAAAACCTGTCTCAGTCAAAAGAAAGGGAGAGGGAAAAGGATGACATCGAAACTGGCAAGCACTAACCATAGATCTCAAGCTGGTTAGAGGGGGGGGGGTATCAAAACTGGGCACCTGTATCTTGTTTCCCCTTTTTAAATAGCTTACATTCTTAAATTATCCTTTCATATAGAAAACAAAACAAAAAACAAACAAACAAAAAAATAAACACAGAGTGTAACAAAAAGGGCCTGTTCTGTCAGCGGGAAGTATTTCTGCTACATATTATACTGTCCACAGTTAGATTTTGTAAAACACTGACTAATCTAGTTGAACTTTGAAGTTTGCTAAATGAACAGTCAACATTAAACAACTTCACAGCTCTTTTCTTGCTATTAATAAAGATAAGTTTGGACTCATTCATGCAGTCTGGTGTCCAAAACATGAGCAAAATTATTGGTCTGGACGTTTTGGATCCTTGCTGCCACAGGCTGTGCTAACCCCAGCTAAGTGCCCTCCAGTTCCTGTCATTTTTTTCTCTAGAGCTGGACAGGTAGCTTTTTCATTAAGTCTCAGCACTAACAGTTAGCTGTCAGATCAAATAAAATTCATTCTAATTATGTTGAACAGAAATACAGATGCTGTAGAAATTCCCAGGAGGGGTTTATAATAGGTGAATGCTGGCAGTTACAAAAACATACAGGAAAGCTAAGCAGGACTATTGGCATGCGTTTTAGGGTTCAAGATCACAATTACTTTTACATTCTATGAGAGAGTCTGACTTTTGGGTTTCCCCAGTCACCCCACTCTCTCATTTCTATCAGTCATTCGTTGGATCTACTTTGTTAACAACGTTTATGCCAAATAATTCAGAAAATGCCTTATTACCCTGATCCCCAGGATTCAAGTCATCTCTAGCTCTGAGGGAGAGCAAGGACACACAGAACAAGTGTGAATACTAGACTGCCTTCTTTCCTTTCCACAGATCAGTAGACTTTCACAAACAATAATGCTAAATTGATCACTGATTGCTGGAGCTGCATTCTTTCAGAATTTAATCTGCCATAGCTATTTATTATAATACTACTATAACTCATAAAAGTTTAAAATTATTCTTTTACTAACCTGAAGACATCTCTTGAAGGCAAAGGTAAAAAAAAATACATCTGCAGGGAAAAATTATTTCCTGTTCCCATGTTTGGCAACTGATCATACCTATAACGTCTTGGAAAAACAGCATGTTCCCATTAGAGGGCTGGGAAGGCATTCCCCCATCTGTTCTTTTAACTTAGCTGCTTTATACAAGATTTGAGAGAGCACATTTTTAACTTTGACAATGTAGAAAATCTCCAAGGTAAATTAAATTACCTGGTAGTGGTGATGACGACGATGATGATGATATTGTTATTTATGAGATTGACCACAAATCATAGGATCACTGAATAGCTTAGTTTGAAAGGGGCCTTAAAATCATCTAGAGCCAAGCCCCAGCCACTGGCAGGAACACCTTCCACTAGACCAGGCTGAGCCTTATCCAACCTGGCCTTTAACACTTCCAGTAATGGGTCATCCACAACTTCTCTGTCAGCCTGTTCCAGTGTCTCATCACCTTCATCATAAAAGTCTTTTTTTTATATCTAATCTAAACCTACCCCTGTTCAGCTTAAAGCCATCACCACTTGTCCTATCACTATATGTTCTTGTAAAAAAGTCCTTCTCCAGCTTTCTTGTAGGCCCCCCTTAGGTATGGCAAGGCTGCTGTAAGATCTCCCCAAAGCTTTCTCATCTCCAGGCTGCACAGCCCCAGTTCTCTGTCTGAACTCATAGGAGAGGTCCTCCAGCCCTCTAATCATCTTTGTCACTCTCCCCTACACTCACTCCAACAGGACATAGACTTCCCTTATGTTGGGAACCCCAAAGCTGAATACAGTACTGTAGGTGCAGTGTCATGAAATATTCATGAGTATATTTGTCTTGAGCTAGAGTTCAGCTAAAGCCCTATCATAAATAAAAAAGGGAGCTGGGCACAGAGTTGTGTTTGAAGTTCTCCCCATCTTGCTGACAGCCATCCACACTCTGAATCCTTTTCTGTGAGTAGATGATCATCAGAGTAAGGCATAATCTCTTCAAAACACACATTCTATCTGACTTAAGAGTGGAGGTAGAAATGTGGAAGGGGTGTCGATTCAGCTTGACCCCCTTTAGGGTGTGGGGTACAAGAGTTATGTAACCTTGAGGAGACACCACAAGATGTGGTGTCTGCAGCCTGGTGCCTGACTCTGGTGTTTCTGGCAGGGATGCAGCATCCGTGGGCAACTGCGCAGCTGCACCTAAAGACAAAAGGGCAGCACAAGTTCAGCTTCCATCCTTTTCAGATCCTGATGCTACTACAGTCATCCTAGTAGTAGTGGTCCAGATCTCCAGGTTTATATTGTTAAAATTTAGTATTTCTAAGATTAATAAAGGACTGTCCACATTGCCCGTTAATAGAGAAAACAGAATAACACGCTACAAATACTTTGTAGGTTGCTTTCTCATAAAAGAGAAAGAGTTACCCAATAGAGAATATTTTCTAGAAAGGAGTTATCTTTTGGATGGTGCTTTCTAAGCAAAAATTTAAAAGAAGTCTAGAAATTGAGAGTTAAAGTTGGAAATTTAAGTTGCTGCACCTCCAGTTCAGATTGTTCTTTATAAGCAATAGGGAGGGAGTGGGTGTCAGTGGGTAGGAATTATTGAATGGAAGCCAATAAAGCACAAAGTAACCAAAAGATCCATGGGTACATGTTCATACCAGTCATGCTGCTATTAAGAATTAAATGTAAAGATTTTTTTCTGGCAGACTTCCCGGTGCAAGTATTTTATTTCTCCTCCCACCTGCTTCTCCTCAGGAATAGTGTAATGAACTGAGTAAGACATTTGCATTATTCATGTTTGCTATTTAATGACATCTTGGGTACATGATTAAGGAAAAGATATCAGAAAGTAGCATTCTCTATATTCCCAGCTTTCTACTAAAAAGTTTCCAAATGGAGATACTTGTTTCACAGCCTTATGTTATTTCCTGCATTTTAGAGCTAGTGTTTTAACCCACCAAAACTGTTTTATTCCCATGACCATATCTCCTTTTCTAAACCAATAATAATCTTTGAGGTATAACCTTTTTTTTTAATTTTATGTATATGAAAATTGCTATATACTCCTGTCTACCATAGCAGCAATATCTTAAAAGAATCCCTAGGAAGTCACTTAAGTTAAACTCCCCTCATAAATTCAGATGGCTATGTCTAGTTAAATTACCTTTTGCAAGGAGTTTATTACCAAATACTGCAAAAGGTTTTCCCTTATTCACCCCACAACTCAAGTTAATAGGTCTTTAATTGCTGATGTCTCATGTCTCTTTGTGGCACATATTGCCAAACCCCTTTTCTCAGAAGTGAACAAGTTCTCAAGCTGTATTAAGGCTGCTGTGTGGCTGTTTTAAGGTTAATACAGGCAGTACAGCATAGCAGTAGAAATGCCTGGCCAAAAGAGCAGCCACAGTTCATGAAGTTTCTAAAGACATAATGCAAATGAAAGATAAAGTTGGCATTGATAAAGGAATATTGAGAGTTAGCTATTGCCACTCCATTTTAAAAGGTACTAACCTAGGCTTGGCAGGGGTGTTACCTGATTGAAAGGGTCACACTCAGGCACCGCATACATAAGTTTGCAGGGTTTCACTCACAACTCCAGGGAAAATCAGGCTTGACACAAAATCAGGACTTGCACAAAGGCCTGTGTTCTGCATCTCATCTATCAGTGTTCCTGGCTGCTGCCCTGGCTGTAATTCAAATTCAAGTAGTTACAAAGCTTAAGAAGAGCAAAGCCAAGTCCATCCACTGTTGGACTGAGGTGAAGCATCCTCAGACCCTCCCATCCCCAGACCATCCAGACCACAGAACCATGAGACTGGTCAAACAGCTCTCTCTTCAGCTTGGCTCCAGAGGCAGCTCTGAATCCATAACTCAGCATGAATTCCATTGAAAACAGCTCTGATGGGCATAGTTTACAATCTAGGCTTGAAAACAGGCTTCACTCTCCAAGCAGCTGCCAGGTGGATACATGGCTGAGGCCTGTGTACTAATGGAGGGAGAATTGTGGGGGCTCTTTGGGGTCTCCCCCTCTTCCACAGGAGTGCCATATAATTAGTTTCTGTGGAAGAGTTCCCTCAGCATGGGCTAGAGGGAGGGTGGTTTCCAATTTCTTTGTCCATGAAATAAGAAAGCAAGTAAAATTGAAAAAATGTGCCTACTTTTCTTAATATGAATGCAATTTTAACTGCATTTTATGGTGATTTGAATGACAAGATGTCAATTAAAAAGATACAACATTTGGGGATTTTCCATTTTGAGCCAAGATTCCTGAGTTCAGCATTCTCATAAAAATTATTCCAACAGGGACCATTAAAAAGTGCTGTTGCTTTCCTATAGAAATTAGAATATAAGCATCCATGCTGAAAACAGAAGTTCTAGAAAATATTCTTGATATGCAAGAGAAATATTCTTCTGAGAAATTGCCATTACTTTCAGGATACTTCCAAGCTAGCATAAAAAAAGTGTCCCCTAATTTCAGCAACTCAATAAACATAGGGTTAAAACAGTCTCTTGTACGCAGGAGGAACATTAAATACAGCAGAGAGAAGGGCCAGGGAAATTCACTTCCATTCGTCAAATCTATATGGAAAAGATGGCCCTGCCAAATTCAATTTACTTTATGAAGTTAGAAAAAGTAATGCTTCTCTTTAAAAAAACAAAAACAAAAACAAAAACAAAACAACCAGATTAAATTATATATATAAGCAAGTATATTCCATTTTGCAGAAGGTCATGCATACAAGAAAAAGGCATATGGAATTGTTTCAAGAGTTAAATCAGAAATTTCAGACTCTGGACAGATTTCGGGATGTACCAAAATCAGGCAGTATGGTAAGTGTCCTTCTATTATATTTAAAATATGGTGGATCCTAAACAACAATGAAACAAAGGCCTTTTGACTTCAGTACATTTCCCAAGAAGACCTAACCTTTAGGTACCTCAGAAATGAGAACCAAAGCTAGTTTCAGTAATCCAGCCTATGACGAGACTCATTACATTCTACAATTAGACCAGAACTAACTCACTAACACCATTATAGATGACAAGTAATTGAACTGTAGGGAATGCACTTCAAATCTGTATGTGCCTGCTGTGTCTAAGGGCTTTTATACAGAGAAAGCAGCTCACTGATATAATTTGGCCAATAAGGCTTTTCCCCTAGCTAGGCAAGGTGATAATAAATTGGATACTACAAACAAGTCCAGATGGATTTACCTATACGTGCAATTGTCCAGAAAGCTCACAAGACCTCTGTAGTGCCAGGTCTTTTCCATAATAGATTTATAAATATTTACCATGGGAAAAGTAAAAATTAAATCATCCTGAGTTGAGGCTGCTATCATCATAATTCAAATTTATACACACACTCATACACACATGCATAACACCCTGACTACACCTGATAATGAGAGCGAGGAAATAGTTGATTCTACCTAATTAAACCAGCTAATTTAGTCTGACATATTTTTATCAGTAATATTTTGATTAGTAATAATTTTTGTATAATTTTATAATGTTAAAATTGCATATTAAATGGAACTGAGCTAGAATCATTGTATTCTATAACTTTTTCAGAAGAGCTGCTCTCAGACATGAAGAAGAGGTATTAAGCAGATGTGAGGCCAATGGATTTACATCATTTACATCATCTTAATCCAGCAGAAATTTAGCCCTGATTCTTTGATGAACCTTTATCTGTGATATGTGTTATTTTGTATCAAATTCTCACTCACTCCCCTTTTGAGATCAGCTGACATGTAACATTTTCATTTGTCTCCCTACTTGAGATTTGCTATTCACATAAAGCTTGAATTAATTCTAAATCTCAAAGGGAATCTCAGTGGAAGACTTGTGTTTACTCTGTTTCACATTGGTGCTGTGCTTTTGAAAGGTCTGCTAATAAAAGCTGCCTAGAGGAATGGTTTGTTTGTGAGACAGTCAGAGAGTAATCCAGGTACCTAAATATAGGCATCTCAGGCTATTTTAGACAGAGGTCTTGGTTTACAGCACAGTACAGGCAGTGATGATACAGGACTCAAAGGAGATCTGCACCTCTCGTGAAAGATAGTTGGAGATCAAGCAGAAAGCCCAAAGGCATCTTAAATGGTGCAAAAATACTGGATTTTAGCAACTAAATCCCACCCATCATGTTACAGCAGAAATATCTAATTAAATTGGTCCGTACAGTCTTTTACCTTATAAAACCTAGCATTAAAAAAAAACCAAAACATCATTCAGTAGAAAATAACCACCTTTCAGTCTGTTAATCCTAATATAGAGCTCATCAGACTGTAAGGCAAGGTGGCTCTCACAGCATTTTCGAGGTTTCTGTCATTCTGCCATGCACCTGCCACAATTTAAAATCCAGCCAGCAGTCTCTGTTTCAAACCACTCTGTATTTCAGGCAACTAACTCTTCTCAGTTACCTTCCTTCCTCTTCTCCCTCTTTTCTCCCACTCTTAGAAAGATGTCTATTGGTACTGGATCTCTCAGCCCATTCCTCACACATTGGTTCTTGTGAAAGAAAGGGCTTAGCTGGCAGCTCAGGTGAGGAGCCTGCCAAGGTGTTGATTGTTCACAGAGAAAGAGTCGCAGCGGTGCTGAGCACCCGCCAGCCTGGCTCCCTGCAAAGCCATTTCCCCTCTCCAGCTTCTATGTCTCATGAGAGCACGTCAGCAATCAGCCTTACAAATGGAAACTGCATTATTTCATCCTTGATTTTAATTCTTCTTTCTTTGGTCTTCAGGAGAACTCAGGACCGAGCAAGGCTCCATGGGACAGTTTCAAAACCACAGGTGACTACCAACACTATACAACGATAAACGTATTAGACACAGAGGCAAAAGATGCTTTAGAACTCAGACCAGCAGAATGGGAGAAGTGTCTGAACTTGCCTTTAGACGTGCAAGAAGGTGACTTTCAAACAGAAGTTTAACAAAAACGAACTGAACAAAACAGAAACAAAGTAAAAATAATTCATTGCACTGACAGTAAAAAGACTTTGGGAATCCTGATGATCCTGACACTCCTGTCTGAACATTGCAACTCCTTTATGTCAGGCTCTTCCTGTGCCAAATGTCAGTGGTTTTTTTCGTACAGTATATTCCCACTAGTGCAGCTAGTGGAGAACCAGGTGTACAATTCTTACCATCGTGTGTTGTAAGTACCCGTGGAATGGATTTGTAAGGTAATCTTTATAGATAAACCTCAAGCAACGATTCATGTTGTAACAGCTTCATTTGGTTTAGTTTTCAAAAAACTTCACCATGAAGCACAATGTATATATTTATGCAGTTTTTAAAGTTTATAACAGTCTGTTTGGCCATTACTACACTTTTTACTTTATAATATAAAAGCAAAGTTTTTGTCATTAAATGAATGTCTGTTGAGCTACATTCTTCATTGCTTTAAATGCAATAAAGTAATAATCTCACTTTTATATGAATAATATATTTCACATCTTTATTATTGCAGTTTTCTCTGGAAAGCTCAGAATAGCTTTCTCTGCTGCAGCTGTGTATAAAATATTTAAAATGTTGTATGGTGTAAATAAACCTTTGTCTACATATTAGTTTCCTAGTGCATTTTATTCCATATTGTTTCTCTTAAATTTGAATATTTATAAAATTTTCTATAAAACACAAGTGTTGAATACGTATTTGCAGTTTTAACAGCATGTTGTATGTAGCTTCTGCAAAAAGTTTCTTAATCATATTAGTAGGCTTGTAGCCATTCTGCATTTTCTTAGGGGTCTTTTTCCAACAATGTACCATATAAATTGGACTTGTCAGAATACTATCACAATTTTTCTGTTTTGTAAGAATTTTTGTCTGGTTGTAGAAAGACAAATAATGGAAAATAAGTTAAGTTTCTATGCACAGCACCCAAAGAAAACACTAACTTAGAATCATTATATCTTGTGCATGGTCTTCTTGCTGTATAACAAAAAATAATCCCAAGATAAAAGAGTTCCTAAGTATTTTAGATTAAAAAAAAAAAAAACCCAAAACAACGAACCAAACCCAAAAAAACTGAGTCAGTTTCATCATAAATCACAAGCAGAGTATGATTATTCTTTTTATTGAAAATACAGTTAAACTATTAGTAATAGGAAGATTAAATCTCCTTTTCAATGCATAGAATCAAAACCAGATCTTCAAAAGTTCATCTACAGCATAGCTGTGGGGGACATAGATGAAGGATATCTCAAATCTTCAGATGTCATAGTTCTAGAAAAAAAGTTTCAAAAACTATTTTGGTTCCTGCTGTACAAAAGTGAATATGTTGCAGCCTACTAGCTGGAGAGATCTTAAAGAGGAAGAAAATATGACCACCAATCTGCTTAGGAAGAAAAAAAGACAAGAATAGAGGCTTGTCAGTGAGAACTTAACCCAGAGAATTGGAAGAGGAAGATCAGCATCCATCTGTTAAGAGAAAAGTACTTAGGATCAACCTTAGGACCAATCTTCAGAAAGTGTTTCAGTTTGACAATCTTTTCTCCAGACAATAAGGTATTCAAGTCACATAAAGGAGCCTGACTTTGCCTGCTTTGAGTGAGCACCTCATGCTGAGTGAAAACCTCTCTAATCTAATGCCTCAGGGTCTAAATCTTTAAACAAGTAAGAAATAACTAGCCACCAGCCTGGTACCAGGTCCAGTAACTGGCTTAGGTGCCTAGAGGTTAGATAATGTAGTACTGTCACCCTCAGTAAGTTTGCAGACAACACTAAATTGGACAGGAGTGTTGACCTGCTGGAGGGCAGGAAGGCTTTGCATAGGGATCTGGAGAGGCTGGATCCATGGGCAGAGGCCAGTGGTGTGAGGTTCAACAAAGCCCAGTGTCAAGCCCTGCACTTGGCTCACAACAACGCCCTGCAGGGCTACAGGCTGGGGCAGAGTGGCTGGAAAACTGCCCAGCAGAAAGGGACTTGAGGGCGCTGGTGGCAGCAGCTGAACATGAGCCATCAGTGTGCCCAGGTGGCCAAGAAGGCCAATGACATCCTGGCTTGTATCAGCAACAGTGTGGCCAGCAGGACCAGAGCAGTCATTCTCCCTCTTCACTCTGCACTGGTGAGGCCACGCCTGGAGTGCTGTGTCCAGTTCTGGGCCCCTTGATTTAGGAAGGATGTTGAGGTGCTGGATCATGTCCAGAGAAGGGCAACAAGGCTGGTGAAGGGTCTAGAGAGTAAGTCCTGTGAGGAGCAGCTGAGGGAGCTGGGGTTGTTTGGCCTGGAGAAAATGAGGCTTGAGGGAGATCTTATCCCTCTCTACAACTCCCTGAAAGGAGGCTGTAGCCAGATGGGGATCAGTCTCTTCCTCCAGGAAACCAGTGACAGGACAAGGAAGTGGCCTGCCTTGCATCAGGGGAGGTTTAGGTTGGACATCAAGAAGAATTTCTTCACAGACAGGGTGGTTAAGCATTGGACTCCATGGATGTAGTGGAGTCTCCATCGCTGGAGGTGTTCAAGGAATGACTAGACGTGTTACTTTGTGATGTGGTTTAGTTGACAAGGTGGTGTTCAGTCAAAGTTGGACTTGATGATCTTGGAGGTCTTTTCCAACCTTAATGTTTCTATAGTTCTATCATTCTGTGCTGTGATACATCAGTCAAACTGAACTGGCTGTTTTTCAAGAGGCTGATGCAGAAGGAGGCAGATGGCAAGGCTGGCTATGCAGCCTCCTAACTTTTCAGATCAGATAGTGCACCAAAAACCTCTCATACAACAGAAACTGCACATTTTTCAAGAATTTCATTCCATATGGTAAGAAGTCTCAGAGCATGTTTTACAAAATTCCTAATTTTTGAGCCCAAATGAGGAAGCTTAGACCCCTGAATCGATATAAGCCATAGCATCCTGCATGACTGATCTAAACATAATACAAATTTTGAACACCTTGGTATTTCAACAACTGTAATGCAGAAATTATTTGTATAAGCTTTATATCACCTAACTCCTGTCCAATGGTGGTCTAGTTACAACTGTAGAGAGCTTAAGGTAGGCTGCAAACTTACCCAGGAAACATGATAAATCAGTTTATACTCAATACGCTGCTGACCCAGTTATGCTGTTATTAATAACCCAGTGGATTCAGGTTTAGCATTAGCCTGGGTGTTTATGTATCACACAGCAGCTACAGATGTGCTTTCAGTATATGAGCAGCAACATTCAGTGCCTCTTTATTTAGAGTTTGTGCTGCTCTGAGCAGAAAATGCTAGACATTTTTATTTTCTTACATATTTCTTATTTAGAAATTAAAAGCATGCTGAAACCCAGTATATTTGCCTACTGATTTGGCTGCTTCCTATTAAAACAGAGTTTATTTCCCATTAGCAAGATGCCACTTATACTTGCAGTTCCTGCTCAATGTCTCTGAAATGATGCATGTCAGACTGAGCCCAGCAGGAGAGTACAAACTTTTATGCACTGGCTTAAATGTTGATAAAGCACTGAGCAAATGCTTGGCATTATAATATATGCAAATAAAAATTAAGTCAGGACTCCCTAAATCATACTAGATACAGACATGATAGGGGGCCCTGCATCTGCCTGCCAGCTAGTGCCACCCTGCATGGCCTGGCTACCTCAGCTGGAGTCCAGCTGCAGCTACAGAAAGGTTCAGGTGTTTGAGGGCTCAGGCAATCCTCCTGTCAGTAGCACTGGAGGAGACTGAGGCAGCTGAGCTCAGCCCAGAGTTTACCCAGAAGCAGCTCAAAATACATATTCCCTAGATGTATATACAAGAGGCAGAAATATTTTTTATTAAAGGCTTCATTTTGTCAACAGTTTAAATACACATTAACAGTTGTATAAAACTCTATGCAGTTTCTCTGTCTCCTTCTTATATGCATATTCAGGGAAAGATTTTTTTCTGGCAAGTTAATGCTAAACAAAATATGGCCTGGACTTATCAGTGTAGGGAAGCAGTGCATACAGGAAATCTAGCCAAGCAGCCAGAGATCACTCAGACAATAATTCAAGATGTCCAGGATTTCAGATACAAGGCTGTGTAAAGGGGTTTTGTTTTGCTACCAAAATTATTTGCTACATGGGCCTTTGCCAAAGTGATGTTATTTAACCCAGAAACTTGGAGGTAAAGTATGAATTAGTCACTATTAAACTTCAGCTCATACTCTAGAATATCTCTTGGAGATAAGAAGGGAGGAGAGTGTAAGTGATGCTACAAGGAATGAGAGGTAGGATAGCGGTGCTGCCATTCTGATGCAGCTTTGGAGTACCAGTGGTTTAATGTTGGCATTATGTAATGCTACTGCTACTGTAATGCTGATGACTGTTTATGATGAAGATTTGGGACAAAAGACAAAAAGACCTAGAGGTCTTTCCATTTAATTAACTACTGAGTCTGAGTTCTTCTCAAGCAATGTATCAGTGCTCTTGGAAGTCTTCTCCTGACACTCCTCCTTTGAGATCATCACTTGTTTCCACAATGATAAGACATAAATCACCTAATATTGTTTTACGCAGGATTAAACTGGGATAATCTCTTTTAAAAACAAACAAAAACAAACAATGAAGCAAAAAACATCCAAGCCCCAAGCTGCATCAGGAGAGATGCTCTCTAATGCTTTGGCTTGTCTCTGTTTCCCATAGTTGCCAGACCAGGTTTAACAAAAGGCCATCCATCACAGCATCAGGAGTGTGCTTTCCGTTGGGTTGTACGAGGGGATTTGGAAATCTCTGTTGGCAATCAGCAGATGGAGATGTGTACTGATAGCAGACTCTCAGCTCCTCAGGCATTAGCTTGAGGCTGTGCTGCATCTCTAGATAAGGCACCAGAAGCAGTTTGTATGAGCAAATTTTATTTCCCTCTCTCAAAAAACTGTCATAGGGCTCACTTGTGCAATCAGACCACTTCTCATGTGCTGAGGGAGGAATCCAGAGAGGTACCCAGCTGAATATGTGCTTGGGGAGCTGTGATTCATTTCTAGCCAGGTCTCAAACACTGCAATGCTGTAATCTTTTCTACTTACTTTTTTAGAAACATCTTTCTTTGCAAGGAAAGCACAAGTGGCCTCACTAAGAGCAATTCAATTACTGTTAAGATAGACATGACAACCAACCCTAGCACTCCCACTGATGTGTTCTGTCCATTAATTACAGTTATAAGATAAAGAGCCATTTACCTGGTTTTGACAAAATTGCCTCTTAAGCTGCATTGGACCATCCTGTGGCACTGAGTTACTCCAATTAACTATGCTACAGTACTGATCCTTTTGTTTGTTCTTCACTGGTGTCATTTTATACCTCATTACTGCTTATGAGAAACAGTTAATAACTAACCAATTCAACTTCCTCCCTCAACTAGATAAGTTACTGCTACAGGCCCCACAGTTACCTCTTTTTTTCAGGATTACAAACCCATGTTCAGTTAGTTCCCATGTAGAAGTCCTTCTCTGTGTCCTTTACAGCTTTTTCAAGTCTGCTAAAATTCTTAAATGAGTTCAGTAAATCCATAACTCATAGAGTATTCTGTTTGTTTCATGTAGAAAAAGGAAAAACTCGATGAGGAAGCTTCTAAAATTCCTTTTTATTCAGTAGGAGAAAACAAAAACTCAGAAATGCTTAAACTTTCACTTTTTTATCTAACCATTTAATGGAAAAGGCATCACCATCTCCTTGAGCAAGAAATGGGCACCAGCAGCTTCTCTTGTAAGTAATTCTCTTGATGAATACATTGAAATATTTTTTTTCTGCTTCTTCTTCTCCCTGGTGATGTGAAGGCCAACTTTCTTTCTTAAGTTGCACTATTGCACCAAGACTGACAGAGAGATCTCTACAGCCCACTGGCTGGGGGACAGTCCAAAAGTGAGCAAGGACTATGTGAATCCTCTCAGATGGAGTAGTAGCTGTTTCCCACACCCTGGAAGTGTGCTGAATTCCCAGCTTTTATTTCAGTTTTGGTGAACCTCCTTTCTCTAGCTGTGTGTTCAGAGTGATGCCCATCACTTCCTGACTCGTTTCTTCAAAACATAGAATGGACATCTAAGACAGGGAAGGGCTTGGGATCTGCTGCTCATGTCTGTGACTTAAGGTCCTCAATAGAGGTCTGATTTAAGGAACAGCTCTAGTCTCAGTGTTTGTTTTCTTGTTGATTATTTTGGGCAGCTATTGGGGAAGCCCAGCTGAAGATGTCTCCTTTATATGCACTATATAAGTAGATAATGTGCCTTGTTCAACAAATGGAGGCAAGCATAGGAAACAGCCACCTAAACTTTACATAATGCAATGCTGGCCATCAAAAAAATCTAAATCCTTTTGTGGATCAAATCCTTAAGAATTTAAATACTTTAAAAATCTGGTTCCCAGGATCCAGTTTTAAGAACAGCAAAAAATTGGTGTTTATTCCTATTATCAGACAAATGATTTATTGAATTATGTCCTTAAATTATTGATTCAGGAAATTGCAAAATGTGATGCCTGAAGGACCTCATAGTATTAAAAAAAAAACCAAACCAAACTGGAATTGATTAGTATGTATGTATGTATGTATGTATGTAGATGTTCAATTTCTTATTTGGTGTCTCCTTGGACCCAACTACTTTATTGCCTGCTCTTCTCAAGAGCTATGTATTAGGAAAAGATTTTCAGAGCTCTTTTTAGTAATTAGGTTCCTAAATCAAGCAAGAATTACCTATGGTTTGTAATGACAGATAGGTAGAATCCTTTCTATCTAATTTAGAATTCTAACCAAAATATTGTCCTGTCAATATTTCAAACACAGAACTCTGCAGGGCAATCCAACTCTGCCTATCATAGCTATCCAGGTTATTTTTGCAACCTACAGAAAAAGGGAAGCACCTCTGAAGCCCAGCTAGACCCAGCCAGTTCTCTAAGTATAGATTGAATGCACAAAGAATTTAAAAGCCTCATGAGGGCAATAAAATTCTTCTAAATTAAGCGCCAGATTTAGCAGGATTTAGACATCAACTTGTGAGCTGAAGTCTAAACCTCCATTATAATCACTGAAGAACAGGTCAATACAGTCAATGGAGTCTAAAAGCCAATTCAGCTTTCCCTTTACTAGAAGAAGGATGCAGTTAATATGAGATGGCTTACATTTTGTGAAACATTTACATGGGGACTGCACAGTGGCATGAAAACTTCACCCCACATCTAAAATGATACTAGTTTTAACATGGGAATCCCACTCCAGGGGAAGATTTTCTCAGATGCTCGAGGATATCCTGCTTCCAGCTATTAATCCAGGGAGGCATGGGATTATGGGTGGCGTGTCAGATTTCCCAACTTCTTATGAAAGTCAGAGCTACCCTCACTATCACACTGTGCCACTATTTAATCAGAATCTACCTTGCCTGCCCCTCTTTTGAACATTTATGTCAGTTCAAGTAGAGGATTCACTTTCCCTATAATTTTATTGGTACACCTCTAAACCCTGTATGTGGATTATCCAGATTCTCATCCTCCTGAGAGGCAAAAGACCGCAGCCCAGGACAATTTAAGCCACCAAGGATCAGTAAAGTGTAAAAAAGCACATTCTTGAAGATTAAATATGGGCCAGGCAGGCATGACAGAGTTATGGAGCCAGGAAAATTACAGTGTTGTGCTTTGAGCTGATGTTAGATTTCAGCCACAACTGGTGTGCTAGAATATGAATGCTTGCCTGGCACCGCAGTCTTGATTTTTCACTCCGTGAGAATTTCCTAACGATTGGGCAACAGTCAAGCTACTTTTTGTTTGGACTCTAGCCCTCCAATGTTCTTATTTCTGTTTACACAGAGGCCAGACTTGAGGAGATGACAAGTGTGTTTAACAGGGATACTGTGTGATGCCTTCCTGAAACTCAGAAGGTGGCGGCTCAGACCTTTCTCAGATGAGTAGGATGGGGAAAGTTTCCAGCTTCCTCATGCTGCCTTCTGACCAGCAAATAATTATGCAAAGAAGAAAAGACAATCCCCCCCCTCAGAGCAGATAAAGCTAGTAGCAGTTAGTGGGTAGACTCAGGCCATGCCATCTGAGAAAAAAATATACCTTATAATTAACACAAAAACATGAGGATGGTTTCTCAGTGGCTCCCTTAACAAATTAGTTTAAAACCAACCAATTCTCAAGGGAGATTACACAGAAATAGAAAGGATAATCTCTTACACCATAAAAAACCCTCCAATTATCATTGCATGAGAAAGGAAGGAATAGTGTTTTCTATTACAGTCCAACCCTAATCTGTGCCACATATGTTGACTTTCAGGTTTTATATGGAAAACATGCAAAAAAAAATCATTATCTCTCAACTAAGAAAATAAGAGAATATTATAAACTTTTAAAACACCCATGCTTAATTCTTGGTCTGAAATAACTGTACATAATTCCATCATACATAATTAAAAAAAAAAAGGTTCAAAATCATCTGTCTCAGCACCATGTTATAACATGATGGCTATCTTTTGGGGTCTGTGCTGCTTTTGGCTGGGGTAGAGTTAACTTTCTTCACAGTGGCTGGCATGAGGTTGTGTTTTGGATTTGTGCTGAACACAGGGTTGATTAATTATAGAGATGTTTTTGTTATTGCTGGTCAGGGCTTACACAGAGCCAAGGCCTTTTCTGCTTTTCACACTGCCACACTGGTGAGGAAGCTGGGGCTGCATGGAAGGTTGGGAGGAGACACGGCCCAGACAGGTGACCCAAACTGACCTAAGGGATATTCCGGACCATGTGACATCATGCTCAGTATATAAAGTGGGTGGGAGAAGGATAAAAGGGGGAAGGTTGGAGTGAGGGTGTTTGTTTTCTCAAGTCACTGTCATGGGTGATGGGGCCCTGCTCTCCTGGAGATGGCTGAACACCTGCCTGCTCATGGGAAGAAGTGAATTAATTCCTGCTTTTGTTTCACTTGTGTGCATGGCTTTTGCTTTCCCTATTAAATTATCTTTATCTCAACCCATGATTTTTGTAGCTCTACCCTTCCAGCTCTCTCCTGGATCCTACTGGTGGAGGAGTGAGTGAGCAGCTGTGCAGTGCTTGGCAGCTGGCTGGTGTTAAACCACAACAGGGACAATTATCCAGGCAATTAAAAGGTATTACAACATGTACATATATTCACAGTGAAAAGAGACTAACTTTGACCTGAAAATTTTATTTTTTTAAACAGCTCATTACAAAGATGTGTATTAAATTAAAAGAAGATTTTAAGTAATTTTTTTGTTTACTTTACAATGGTCACTTAACACCCTATGTTCCTCTAAAAATGTGATGGCAGTAAAGAAATTGATTAATTTTGGTAAGGGAAAGAAAGATCATTCTTTTCACAGCAATTAACATTTGCATAGCAAGAGGTCCCCTATTTTAATAAAGAACCCTCTTTGAGGATAACAGCCTTCAAAGTATGCATCAGAACTTCTTAAAAACTCAGTGCAAAATGTCTCCAAAAGTTAGAAAGAAAACATCCTTTATTCATCTTGTTTGGAATGAGTTCTCAAGACAGGATCCAGTTTTTGCATCTAAATAGGAGGTCGAAACCTCTGTTAGACAACCATTTCTTCCATTTTCAGTACACCTAAAATCACAAAGCCCTGGAGAGCTTTGGAAACTTCAATGATCTGAAGACACCACAGAGTTTACTACAGGTATGGAAATCAATAGCACATTTTGTATGGGTTATTAGCTGGTAAGTACTTGACTACAAAACCCTGGGTTCTCAGGTAATTTTTTATGTTTTTACCATTTTGAAATTTTGTGTTCAGAACATTTTCTTCCAATCTTGGCCAGCTCTGTGGTATTGTATTAGCAAGCAAAGACATAAGCAGATAACCTTTTGGAGAGGGGTAGTTTTCTAAAGCTAGCGCTTAGAGAATTTTTTTCCCAAGATATGTTGTCTGATTTTGAATAATTTGTGATAAAAGGCATCAACCAAAGGTTTCTTATTGAAAAAAAAAAGAAACAGAAAAAGCCCAGGATCCTGGTGTACATCTCTTCTGCACAGTGCTTTTGGCCCATCCCTCCTCCTCTCCTCCTCTCTCTGTTTGGCAGTCCTGCTTGGACATACCAACTACTTTCCCAGTTTGATGTCATCTGCCAACCTGGTAAGAATGCATTGCCTTGCACCTTTGATAAATTGGACAGGTCTCAAAAGAGACCCCTGCAGTGCTGCATTTATAATCTGCCTCTAAACCCACAAACTCTCTGAGTTCAACAATTTTTTTACCCACTTGGCTTCCCATCCATTTACTGCCATCCTCTTGGCATCTTAACTTGGGTACAATTATAGAATCACAGAATGTCCTGGTCTGGAACGGACCATAAGGTCATCTAGTTCCAACACCCCTGCCTTGGGCAGGGTCACCTTCCACTGGACCAGGTTGCTCAAATCTAATCAATTCCAAAAATAAGACCAAAACGATCAGCTCCTACAGCTCTCACATCTTCAAACCATTTCACTTCTGCAAGGATGGATCTCCTGAAATAGTATTTGGAATTTAACAGGCTGCAGCACACATTGCTTAAAGACCCACTGAACAGGTAAAAGTATTGAGCAAGCAAGATTATTTGAGGAAATCGGTCTGATTGCAAATATGTATTTCAGGTAATTAAATAGTTGCTGCCATACCAGCTGCTCTATCAGGAAATGCTTGTCAGCTTTGAGCCCACATTCAACTTTATCACACAGACCAAAGACAGCAGGATGTATTTATCTCTCTTTAATCACTATATTTTGACTACTTGTGACCTGTAGTGTGACTTAGATATTGATTCTAGTCTTTTATAGGGTAAATATTGATACAGTTATAACTTTCATCAAATTTCCAGATTGCCTTTCCACCCAAGATAGATGACTGGGTTTAACATTCATTACACTGTTGACTAAGAAAGATATATTTTTTATATTTTTGAAAGTGAATACTAATATATTCTCCATTCTTCCAAAACATCTCTTTCAAAATGTGCTAACCACTTATTAAAAGATAATGATAAAAATACTGTACAAATAATATTTTGGGATGGTAATTTATTCATTTTCAAATACGAGTGATGAATATTTTTGAATCTTATTTTTACACAATAACTGTGTTATATCATATTGTTATTAGCAGTTAGATTGCTGTGGGGAATGCCAAGGCTGGGCAGGGAAAGTTTTTGCTCAAGGTCCCCAGAGCTCGTTCCAGGATGGAGCTCGTTCCAGGACGGAGCAGGTGTGCACTTCAGGTGATGCTCTGTCCACCACTCCCATCAAACCTCTGTAGGTCTTAGGCATAGGAACACGCTGGCTGCTCCACCATCCTTTCCCTTGTCTGGCAGCAGAGGACAGCACACAGTGTGTTTTTGTATCCCAGCAGTTGCCAGGCCCAAGCAGTGAAGGAGGGCCAAGGCAGAGGCGGCGTCACACGGCAGGGATGGCCCAGCAGCAGCAGACCTGTCAGTCACCAGGAGGTTGCTTGTTCATTTTTACAGAAACTGATCCTTTCTCCCAGCTCCTGAGAAGCTGTACACTGCCACCCTCCCATACTGAAACTCCACTAGGAATACAGCCAGATGTGTGCCCAGGAGGTGCTTGTCAACATGTCCTTCTCCACCTGTGCTGAAGTCCTTCCACCACCAGCTCTAAATTCCTGCTGGGACAGGAGTGTGGTGACAGGCCTAAATCCATCTCCTTCTTCTGCTGGCCTGTGTAGAACTGAGGCACTTAGCAACACTTAGATGAGAGAAGAGAAAAAAATCCCAGCACCAGCATATCCTACCATTGTGCACTCCCATTCTTCTGACCCTGAGGGGAGATGACTGGACACCCTTGCTGCACTCCAGCATGAAGATCCTGTTAGTGCTAGTCCTTATTATAAAGCATGAGAGAAGTGAAGGCTCTAATCCTCCATCCTTCTCTCAGGCCTTAAAACTGCTGAAGGGTTCACATTACCCTCTGCCTGACACCATTTGGGATGTGCAGCACACATATGGGATGTGCAGAAGCAAATTGATGGTTCTACCTCTGCCACTGACCTTCCTGCCATACCTTCTTGACAGCAGTACTGATTGTCTAGATGTAAGAAGGATGGGAAAACAAAGTGAACTGTCTCAGCCAGTTAGTGAAAAAAAGGAGTCAAATATCCCATCCTTCTTTTTAAAGAATTAAGAATGATGGAATCACTAAGAGCTTTGTTGTGGACTCTTACTTGCTGGCCTGCTTCCTGAAGAAAGAAAACATTAAGGGGTCTACAAGAGAAAAAGGAGAGTCTAAAATAGATTGACGACAGGAGGACTTAAGTAAGGATGCTTAAATGGCATTTTTGTCTCAAGAGCCTCTCCAAAAACCTTTAGCAACTCAGGTTATCAAAGGAATTTCACAATGATCAGAAACCAAACTATTACAAATCACTGATTTCCTGGTTCAAGAAGTGATTATTGCAAAGTTTACTAGCATTTCAAAGGGATGCCTCATCTCAGCAGCTGTTTTTTGTGTCCCAGATGTCTATCTGCCCTCTCTGTGAACTGACACACAGTGGTGTGCTAGTTAGTTCCACTTCTACTCCAAAGCTCTTAAAATCACCCCACAGCTCTCTCCAGGATGTGATTGTTTATGAAACACCAGTCAGCAACCCTGACTGCAACCAGCAGCACCTATTTTTGAAGCCAGCAGGCTTTTTAGCTTCGTGCTACACATCCACAGCGTCAGAGCCAAATATCATGCAAACTGAATTAACCTGCATGAGAAAAAGAAGCCAGCGAGCTCCTCTTGCCAGAGAATGCTTCAGCTTTATTGCAGCCACGTTGTCACCTGTGTCACCATAGATGGGCACAAACAAGAAAAATGTATGCCCTATTGCCTAAGGCGTTCTGGACAGGCAGGAAGGCTGGTGAGGAATTTGTTTTGGTGACAGCTGGAGGGGCCTAGAGGGCTGTCAGCTCTAATACAGTCAGATTGAGGATTAATTCTCACATGCAAGATGCAGGTATAAGCATCAAAATTTGGAACCCATTTAATCAGGGGAGCAGCAGTGTCTGCTCTGGGCAGCAGGGGATGCGTCATTTGCTGTGGTACTCTGTGAAATACACAGGCTCAGGGTTTTCACTTCAGCAGAGTGTTCTTGTAGATGCATAAACTGTCTGTTTCAAGCTCCTGAGTATTGGAAAATCCTTCTCTTTTACAGAAGAACCATAAAGATTTTGCTCCAAAAAAAAGAGAAAGATTGCAAATGAAATTACTTACTTGAACTGCAGGTTTATCTGAAGACATAAGCAAATTAGGACAGGTTTTGTTCTTCATAATACCAGATAAATCTGGAATAAATCCATAGGTCTCATCAGAGCTGTCTCTTATTCATACCAGTGTAAGCAAAGCAAGAAAAATCTAGTTAGCTCTTTTCCCATGTAGGGTAAAAAGAGATTTGCACATTTGATGTGTATTTAAAGTGATTAAATTTATTCTATCGATCTCTCTTTATGTATATAATGCTCTCACATAAATCAGGAAAATAAATCTATACATTTGTTTCCTTTTTCCTGTTTTAAAGGAAGACTCTGGCAAGGACAGCCCATTGGCAAGAGGCAGAAGTTGAACTCCAGCTATCATTATTGATGTCCCAAACATCATAAGAAACTTTTCAGAAACATTGAGAATTTCAGTTTTGTTTGGAACTTTTCTAAAAGCCTCCCTTTCAGGCAACATAAAAAAGTAATTATATTACCTGCAGTTAGGGTTCTGACAATTTTAACAACTAGTCATTAGATTTTCATAATTGCAGCGTTTCCTAGATACATTATGCCACAGATACACATCTGTGTAATCTTTTATTGTATGCATTCAGTCTGTCTTTAAAATCCAGAAGTGGAAAAATAGCACCTCCTGCCTAGCAAAGCTATTACTTTAAGTGTCAAGCATTAGGCTTTTCAAGACCTGTGAACCTGTAGTAAGTAAGAACAATTTTATGTGGAGAGTCTGATCCTGAATACACTCAGACCTCAGCTGGTTAGATTTTCAAAAGCAGAGCAAAGTCAGACAATACCCAGCTTTTCACCTGAACTCTATATTTGAGACATTTTTCTTTGAATCAAACTTGCTATATGCCAAATTTGGATGATTTTAGCTCAAGCTGAAGTTCTTCATGAGAGACCAGATCAGTGCATGTGTAATCTGAAAAGCTGGGCGTGTATAATGGGCTCCTCTTGTTCTGCAGAAGAATCACAGAGCAAAAGTTAACCCAACAAGCCTCCAGTACACTGATACTGCAGACTTGAGATGTTCTGAGGAGGAGAAAATTTCACTAATATCCTCTTCCTTGCTTCTTACTAATTTTGGCAGATTTTTTAAATTTCCTAGGGTAAGTCTGACCAGCTTGAAACTATGCCATCCTAACAGATTGGTACAAGCATGAGGACAGGAGACAATGTACAATAGGTGTGTGAAATGTGCCAAGCTATGAAAATATTTTCTGCCTAAAGCTTCCATATTTCTTACAGATAGGGCAAGTGCTCGGGAATTGCAGTAAACTTGAAAAAATTTAAAATAAAAAGTTAAAAATAGAAGGAAACAAAATTAACTTCCACAGCTGCTGGAGGCTTTCTCTGACCTTTACATGTATTTGTGAGCATATTTCTTTGCAGAAAGATATTAGGGAAGAGTAAGATATGCTTTCCTACCTCTTCCATATCTGACAACAATTTCATTATTTTCTTCATTATTCCATACCCTCACAAATAAAGAAGAGATGCTGGTTTTCAGTGGCTAAGAAGTGCATCACTTTTCATCTATAAAATCAAAATTCAACTTTGTCCTTACTAAGTGAGTTGGTCTTTTGAAAGAAATTCATTAATGCATGACCAATGGAATTAAAAAAAGAAATGCATCTGTGCAGGAACAATTTTGCTCCACAAATAACTCCAGAAAGTCAGATTCCTGTACACTGACATCAGGGCTCTTCAATTGGCTCTTCACCAAATCAAGTTACAAAAAAGAGCATGAGGCATCCCACAACCAGCTACTCCTAGACTGCTGCAAGCAAAGCTGTGAACACCAGGCAAGACACAATCCTCACTGCTACCATGCAAGATACTACTTCTGAAATTCTCCTGCATTTTTCTTTGCCATGCTACTAAATCAGGGTGTTTTTAGCAATAAACACATCTACTCTGCCTTTAAAAATCACAGTTTTGCACTCCTGCAATAAATTTCACTTAAATATATGCAAAATAAAATATTTACTGTCAACATAATTCTAAAAAGGTATTTTTGATTGGTCTGTTTGGCTTTGGATGTTGTGGGTTTTTTTAATAAAAGTGGACCTCAGTAAAATTGAAGACTTCATGAAATCTGAATCATATAATGAAAAGCAATTTACCATTCCGCCTGGAGAGAGAGGTTTTCAATCAGTGTGTCCTTCCTGCAATGACTTATGGATTAGAAGCATAGAGATTCTTAAAAAAGAAAAAAAGGAAAAAAAACCAACTAGGTGAAGATGAATATAATAAGGTGTAGGCTGAGAATAGCACATACAGACAAGAAAACAAATGAGTGGTTCTACCAGGGAGACTCAACAGAAAATAAAAAGAGAGTGGCCATGGGCCAGGCACTTTGCAAGATAACATGATAAAAGTTATAGTAGAGGAGGTACACAACAGAGCAAGACATGGATGCAAAAATAATAGAGAGGTGAGGTAGAAGTACAGATATTGCCAGTCACAGATAGAGCTGAAAAGGACTAGGATACAGCATAACTGACAATGCTTGGTTCCACTGGTTGCTGTTGCAACTCATACTTGAAATGCCCATGACACGTATTTCTCCACATCTTAAAATTATTAAAAGCAGATGATACTCCGTGAAAACCATGAATTTTTATAAAATACTTCATTAAAAGAAAAAAAAAAGATAAAACAAAATAAAATGTTACACAAATGTATTACATAAATCACAAAACTTGCTATGAAATTACATGACTGCTGATTGGGAAAGAGACAACCTAATGTTTGCACTGAGGGACCCACAGCCTGTAGCTCAAAATCTCAGGGTACAGAGGAACTCTCTGGTCATTCAGCATTCAATTACTATAAATGTATGCACTGCCCATAGCCTGAGCACGTACAGAAATGTCTTCCTACTTCTAATGGTACACTGGGCACTCACCTTGGTTAAGCTAATATTAAAAGTGCACCCACACTGACCATGCTCACTGCATCCTATAAGCCTGCTGTTATATTGTGAGTTCATACTATGTTCAGCTGTTCCCTGCACAAAGACTTAAAAACTTTCAAATGGGCAATAGAAGACCTTGGATCCTAAAATCTCTGCAGGCTTATCTGCTCGCATCTGGTAACTGTGAGTGCACTCTTAAGCAACAAGTAATCATGTCCTTTTCAATATCCAGCCCTCATTTCAGGTGATGCTCAAGCAAAAGTCACCTGAAATAACAGTGGCCTGTCCCCCAGAGCTGAATAAAGTAACTCACATCCTGCTGGGTTGATCCAGAAATTACTTGCTGCCATGCAAATAAGGCAACTGGAAGGCAAACAGGGAGCAAAAAAACTCAAAGAGAGATTTTGCAAATGCATGTAAAGTCATTTCCTTCAGCCTCTCATACCAAAAGCAGTCCTGTTTGCTGAGGGCTGTTCTTGACCTGCCTCCCAAATTCACAGCAACAGGAATATATTGCCATCAGGCCACAGAAATACTGGTCTATTTCAAAACTTTTCAGAAGTAAGTCTGTAGTAGTCATGGGGATGAAGATAATGAAAGATAAGAACAGTTATGAAGAAAAGTCATTAATAACCTTGAAGAACAGTTCTATCACCCTCTGGACCTCAGAGCCATGAATAATCTGTGTGGAGTGTGTGCACATTAATTGCAGGTATAGGGGGAATGACTTGCCTGACAATTGTTATGGAGCATCCCTCTAGAACCAGAGGGCACAAAAACTAGGCACTTGAAACTTGGCACAATACAGCACAATTCAATACAATATAATAATTAGTCCCTTTCAGCAAAACAACCACCTGAGCTCCCTTAGAGCTAATACTCATGACACATGAATTCTTGTTAAATTGACTTATTTTGGCTGACCCTGACTATCTTCCAGTACCAAGGGGTTTAGAAGGCTTAGCCTGATGTTCAACTATCTGAATATTTGTCAATCCCATTTTTTCCAGACTGTAGAAAAAGGCACTTTTGATAAGCTTAAAGCAGGATAATACTGCTTAACAAATCTGCTGGGGCTGGATTTTTTAACAGCACTCACTTTAGATGGATGTGCTGAATCTACACACAATTTGTGAGTGATGTGATTTCTGACAGCTATGACTATTAGTGTCCTTGAATGCTTTGAGAACACAAGCCAGGGTAACACATTGATATTACTGAATACAGTGTTTTAAAAATGTGACTTGCTGCCGAGACATGCACATGAAGGAAGTAATCTACATTAAAGTAAGGAAAAGAAACCCCAACTTTTGGTGTAATATGTACACAGAGCAGAGAAAAAGGCGTCATTTCAAATTAATTTTATTTTCAACAAATTTTCCACATCCTACAAGAGAAAGAAGGCTGACTCCTTGAGTACAGACCCATCATTTAATCATATTCCAAATCTGTTTCCCATGTGCTTGCTTCGTCTCTTCTGAGTGCAAAAACTTAGAAGACTGTAGTTTGAAAACCTTTGCAAAGGTGGGGTGAGAGGGGGCACTAAGGTGAAAAGCATGCTCTCCCATGACAGAGCAGTTCATATTGCAGGTTACATTTGCAGGAGCATGGCTTGTAAGGGAAACTATATTCCATCTCCTCAGCAGTGGTGAAATGCATCTGAAATAGTTTCTAGTGCCTAGTTTTGGTCCTCCACAGTTCTAGAGGGATGTGGAGAAAGCAGAGAGGGTTTCTAAGGCATTCAGAAGTCTAGGAGAAAGTGGAGAAAATCTCAGGGACATTCAGAGTTCTAGGGCACATGATCTACCTCTATGGAAGAAGAGGACCTCCAGAAATCCCATCCTACCAACATTCCCATCAATCTCACAAAAGTATAATCCATGATGCTTCTGAATTACAAGAGATTCTTGAGAAAATTGTGGCAGTGTAGGACAGGGGAGATAGTTTCATTTTTTTGCCAGATAAACAAGGGTTTATAAAGATGAGAGTGTAATAAATACTGAATAGAATCAAAAGATGCTTCGAAAAGCATTTGGGATTAAAGCTTTAACACCTAGGTGTTAAAAAAATGGTAAGGAATTCTATAAAGTCAAAAGTCAAACATATTCTATGAGCAAGAAAAGTGCAAAGGTGTCATCAAAAAGCTAGAAATCATCTCAGGAAAAATCAAAACGTACTCCAAGAAACTTAAAGAGAGAGAGAAATTCATTACAAAGAGGTATAAAAAATAACACAGCTGTGTAAATACGAAAGTTAATGAAGACTTGAAGTTGGAAATGGAAAGAAGCAGTAGTAGAAAGAGTGGCTTCTTTACAATGTTCATCTTTGCATTTTGTAATGGAATCCTTGACCAAAATTCAAATAGGTAATGAAAGTGTCCTTTGTTTCACGCAGGTTTGAAGCTTCTGAGTTTTAGTCAAAATGTTAAATCAAACCCTTCTGGGTGAAAGTAGAAGTGCCTCTGGCCATTTATGCAATCTTTTAAGACTCATTTTAAAGCCAAACTTGCAATTATATTATGTTTTTACTTCTGGGTCAAACAAAGGAGCAAGGGTTGATGAGATATCACACCTGAACAAAGCACTATGATTTCCACTATATTCCCCTGTTTTTAAATGTTTTTAGAAATGATAGAAGACAACTGTAATTCATGAAGGGAGATAGGTCATACTACAGAATTATTTGCTTCAGTAAGTATGCTAAAAAACTTCTATATACATTTATAAGAGACATGAGCCTTTGACGACACCTGATACCTTAAATATTGTGGTATATATAGCACATATATTTTCCAAAATTTAAGGAGATAAAAGAATCCATAGATTTGCATTTCCAATTTATGCCTGAAGTCAGTAACATTCAGAAAATACTTCAATTTTTCCCAAATCAGAGAATTTTCATAGATCTAACATANAATTGTGATTAAAATTTTTTAATAGCACATCTTCAACAGGACTGTTGTCATTTATTTAAGACTGATGGAAAAAATAATTCAAAGTATACAAAGTTCAATGAACATGAAGCAAGTTTCCCACTAATTTATCTGTTAATAAAAAGTTATTTTGCTTTGGGCAAAGAGAATATCTTCCATAATATTAATAAAAATATTTTATAAGCCAGAAATTGTATTGTTTCACTGTCAGCTTCACCATCATAATATCATCACTACATAAAAGAAATTTACGTTTTTGGTAATGCAAGTACTTGTTTTTTCCTCAATACCTTTTTCATATGTTAACACCCAGAATCTTCTCAGAAGACTCCCAAAACCACTAAAGTCCATTTCTATTCTTTTTAATCAATTCTGAACTAGTCTAAGATTGCAAATGAGCCATTCACCTGCTTTTTTCAGGTTTGGAACATGGAGTTAGTATGGCTGGTTTTGATTCTCATTTCTATTCCCCCATTAAGATGTAAAAACATTAGATAATGACCTCACCAAAATAAATTTAGAAGCAGCTATTGAAAATTTGCCTTCTAACTACCTAACTGAATTTTATGCAAGTCATATCTCCAAAGGCTTATTTAGTTATTCTGTCAAAATAAGAAGACCAACTTGATCTCTTCAAAAACAAGAACACTGTCACAGAAGAGAAGTTTAGTTGGGAGCACAGACAACTACTATCTCCTTAAGCAGACCCTGAACTGGCAAAGTAATAAGAGAAATATCATCATGACTTGCAAACTCTTCCATTTCAGGTAACATGAATTACCTTTGAAAATGTTATCTTGCCATCTAATCTCGAGTCTATTGAAATAAGTTCAATTTGTTTGCTGCTGAATGGAATGCAGCTCTTTTACGTATCCTAGATCTTTTCAGGATTTCTAGGAAAATGTACAGAGATATTGTAATGGAACAAATGCTATTCTAAGCTGTTCTTTAAACTCTCACAGTAGAAGAAGCTAGTATCTGAGTCCACTTTTTAAAAACAGCAATTAAATTAGCTCAGGCAGTACTAATTTTCAAACAGTAAGACAAAAACCTCTGTTGCTATGTACTCAGGTAAAGATGAAAAGATGTGAATCATCATAATACAGTTTTGTTTGCAGCTGTTTCCCATACTATAATGTTCCAGGAAGATTATTTCCACACCAAATGTTTTAGTCTCAGCATGTATTTTCTCATCCAATTAAATTAAGTATTGGGAAATTGTGAATACCTGATCCACTCTACTATGGCACAAGTCAGTTGTGAACTCTTAGCCAGTAATCACTTTTTCAGGAAATTTTATGCGAACTAGCACACTTTTAAACTGTCTCTGGATGAAGAAGGTGTAGCATTCCGTACTATTGAATGATAGGGGAAGTTTGGGAAACCAGTTATGAGTATCATTAATGCTGGGCAAGAATGACTGGCAGTTAAGGCTCACTTAAATGACTGTCTGGAGGAGCTAATGGTCTGAGGCAATGTTCACTGCTCAGACAGTCATTAAGGATAAGATTCTACCTGACCTGGAGGTCATTACTGCTTACATTAATTACTGCAATGACGAATACTCCATGCGACTCTACCACATCTCCCTAAAGTCATTTCTGCATCAAAACCTCCCTCAGGTTTCAGATCGATGGTGACATCTGGCAGCCAGGAACAGCATGTATAAACACATTTATTTGAATGAAGATAAAACACCAAATGTTTGAGCTGATCAGAACCACCAACTAGCTGGCAGACTCAGCCTGTCATTTTGTAATGACCCTAAGCATCCCTTTCCACACAGTCACTTATCATTAGCTATAGTCTCCCATACTTAGATTGTTCAAGAATTACTGTCTGTGCATAAGCATTTGTACTTTCCCAGTCTAAACAGCTTTTTAACCAGACATAAATCTGCTAGTAGTTACATTAAGGTGAAAAGGCTTGGTGCTTACTTGAAATGAAGAACATCAGGAATAATTTTAATTACTATTGATTATCTGACAGTAGAAGCTGTGAATAAACCTTCAAGTCATGTGTCTACAATACCTGCATTCCATAGGAAGTCTCTGCTATGAAAAGATTTGAGTTCTCATAGATATACAAGCAAATGATGGCAATTTAAAAAAGTCACCATTCAAAAATCTGACCTAAAGAGATATGCTCAATGCAAGGTCTAAGGTAAGAGAGACCTGGAACCCATGTAACCTCCAGGGACTTACTCATTAGCTCACACTGCTGTTGGACTCAGAGCAGAATAACACCACTCAAAATCTCTTTATGAAACACCATGGTCATGGTAAGGAGACTTTCTGATTTGCATTGTATTTTGAGTTGTTTACAGTATTACTCCTCAGGTGAAAGTTCATGTCTTTTGCTCAAGTTCATGTTCTTGGTTCAAGTCCTCAAGTTCTTAGTCACTTGTGGGCACCAATTATTTGCTTAGTACCACTGGCTGAAGTCAGAGAGACTACTCTAGTGAGCAGCTGCTCCCCAGGGCACAGGAGGGTTGACAGCCTGGGTCTGGAGGGTATGTATCTCAGCTCTTTGCAACAGCTCACTTCTTTTCTACAATGCAGGGCATGGTAGTAATACCATATAAACCAAAAATAAGGTCTGCTTTTCTTCAGATCAGTTAAAACCATTTATGTTTTTGGATTCTGACACACCAGAACTAAAGAGTATAAAGATAACCATTATCGATACATTAATTTTGAGAGTTTCTATTTATCTGTTTCCAAGACTGCAGCTGTCAATGCAAACAAGGTCTCTTTATTGGATATAATAGATCAAGTGGACAGTTTCTGCAAGAAAATACGTGTAAGAATGTAAAAACCTCTTCAAAGGGTCATTAATAAAAGGATGAATATTCTTTCAACATATCTGTGCTTTTATAGTAGTCTTATGCACTGCTTGCTGCATGAAGCCTAATGCAAAAATTGTAATGCAAGGTCTGTCTGCTCTTGACATGTTGTATTATAAATTATTACAAACATCTCCAGTGCTGTTGGTAACAGTGTGAGCTGCTTTCCTGAGGTGTTTCTGTAGACTTTCAGAAGTGCTACATGACTTAAGGGTTTGACTTTTTATGGCCATGGTGACTTTTACAGGAATATAACAAAGTGTTTTATTAGTGTACTTTTCAATGTTTAGTAATTCAACAACAACAGTTTGCAGTGACTTTCTGTACAGCTCTAGCAAACAACTGAGGTTTTAAAAGACACAGAGGGGAAAAGTATTTGATAAAAAAGCATAAAAGGAATTGTCTCTCTGCATCAGTAGTAATAGCATCTAATACTCTGCAGGGAAGATGGCCTAACTGGACCATTAATTATATTTTTTGTCTGATTTCATGGAAATAAAAAAGCAACGCCTTCTAGTCAGTCTAATTTATCATAGTTTGCCCAGAAACAAACAATAACTTTAATAAAGAACAGCTTCAGCTCCTTGAAGTCCTCCAGACCTGTCATTCGTAGATAATGTGGGAAGATAAAGACCTTTTTCTTGACCTTTCTGCTTTAAAATATGAATGCAAACAACAATGTGCCTTTACATTTTAAATGCAGGTGGAACTAGGATACACTTAAGAAGTGTATGAAATATATGTATGAATGAAATGTAGGAAAAGAATTATGCTCCTAAATCTAACTACTGGATTACTCCTTAAATAATTTGTTTGTCGATATAAGAAACTCATGTCAGATAAGCAATATATAGCTTTAGTACACTGTGCTTTTTTTTTTTAAGGTAGAAAATTAAGATTTGCTAATATAAGCCTCTAGCTGGAAAATCCAAGTGTAAGAATAGAGGCTTTCAGGCACAGAAAGAAGAAATTAGACAAAGTAAGGTGAAACGAAATGACAGAGCAATGCATCTAAAACTGCACATTGGTTCTAGGGACTTGAAAGGATGTCATGTCTGATAGTGTCAGACATCAGACAAAATGCCTGGAGGATGAGAATAAAATAGTCAGGGTCAGACAAGCAAAGATTATCCCTATCATGTTATGTACGAGCAGTAGGAGAACCTGAGCCTGGCTAGAAACCAAAGGGCGAGATGGAGCAGGGATTACATGTGTTAACCTGACACTTCTTAAGGCTTTGTGCTAGATGCCTGGGTGAGAGGCATAACATCGAAGGGAAAAACAAAAGGCTGTCTAGAAAGAAATTTCTGAAAGACAAACTGCAGGAAAAAAAATCTTAAGATCTTCAGATAAGGTTAAAGAACAAATATAAGTGTGTTTCAGAGCTTTGTCACATAGTTCTGCCTCAAACTCAGCAACACAATTGAGACAAATCCAATAAGAATTCCTTTACTTTTTTCCACAAAGTTATTTGAAATGTCACACACCTTAGAGAACTTGTTGTCTTGCAATAAGAAAAACTCCATTTGCTATGGCCTTTCAAAACACTAACTAGTCAGCTAGAAAAGCATTCTAGGTGATTTGACCTGTCTATTAATGCTTGTCTTATTCTGAAGTTATATGAGTTCAACAAGATCTGTAAAAATAACATATTAATATGTATATTATTTTCAGATCTTTTACATCTTATTCAAGATCAACGAGCTTTAGACTTTATCACCATAAGCATTTCATGTCATTTTTAAACAAAATTTTTTTTAAAATAATATAAGCTAACTGTAGGTATTTGTTCTTTAATTTTGCCATCCACATTTATTTACAAAATGTAGAGGGTTACGCAAAGAGGATTCTGGTATGTTAGAAGGATTTTGCAGGTAAATGTTATTTCACAGTTATGGCAAGTCATATCTTTTTCTTTGTTTTTGTAACGTTTCCATGCCATTCTTTTGAACAAAAAAGAGTATTAGGTGTGCCTGGGCTTAACAGAAGTGGTTTCTAGTCTGTGGGTCAGGCAAAATGCTCTGAGAAGACAAGGTTCAGTCTTGCTTGTGAGTATCTGAGCAAGAACCTCAAGAACATCAATAACTCAGGAAAAGTGTGAAATCTCAGGAAATAAAGGTCTTTCAAAAGTAGTGAAAGCCAGCAGGATGGTAAGAAAGGCAAAGAGCAGATATACAAACAAATCTCAGAGGGGACTGTCATTGAGGATGTCATTGAAAGACTCTTGTACTCAGAGAATGCCCAAATATCTGACCCTGTTTTCCTGTGGGTAGAGGTGCCCCTTTATTTCTGTTCTTTCTCACACTAAATTTTCTCTAGTGTACACATTCTGATAACACTTTGTTTCAGAGATTCAAATGCTGTTGGTGCTCCCAGAGAAAACATATTAAGAAGTAAATCTCCCTCAATACAGTAGCTAGCTCAGGGTCCACCCTCACAGGTGTAGTTTAAATTCTTTAGTTATACTTTAATTTCCACAGGAATAATTTTAGGCTGCCCAGACAAAGAAGACATATTTAATTTTCTAGGCACATCTCACAGTGTTTAGAATTTGGAAGAAGGATGTTTAGAATTTGAAACAAAACCCTTTTTTTCCTCAGCTGTACATTTCTAGGTTTATCATGTTAGATTTATCTACAAGCTTCCATTGTTTCACAGTGGTTCAGCCAACAAAGACACTTTATACAGGCAAACCCAGGACTAGCTGGAACCCAACTCCCTGCTATTTGATATCAAAGAAAAAATGGGTTTTTTTAATAAGTCTGAGAGAGGCATTAATCAGTGTGGATAACTCTTACCCTCTCATACAGCCACCACTCTTCCACTAGACCTGTTCTCTGGTTTTCCACTTCCTTCCCCTTAAGAGGATACGACCTCACTTTTAGCATAACTGCTCATGCCATTCATTGTATGTTAAGAGCCTCTCTGGTTTTTTTCTACATTTCATGCCTAACATACCCCATCTCTCAACTCTTAATAAAGTTTATAGTAAGGAGAGTGAGAGCAGTAAGAGCAGAGCTCTTCTCTCATGAATCAGGAAGGTATGGCAGATGGTGCACTAATGTGTTAATTAAATGGCTGCTTTGCCTGTGATTTTCCTGTTGCTCACCTCCTGATGTTAAGAGCTGAGAAATAATGGAAGGGGTTAATGAGACAGAAACTTATCCAGGTGGTGAAAACTTCACTGCAGCTCCTGAACACTAGATGCCATCTCAGCAGTCAACAGCAAAAGGGACAAAAGTGACTGCCATCATTGCATGCCACCAGCACTACAGAGCACTGCAGCCTTGCAAAATGTATACAACTGATGGAAGCTGAGGGAGCATAGTGTCAGTGGATGAGGAAAAGGCAGAGGTACTTAATGCCTTCTTTGTCTCAGTCCTTAAGACCAAAACCAGTTACCCTCAGGATATTCAGCTCCCAGAGCTGGAAGTGAGTGACTGGGAGATGAGTGAAGGCACCATAACCCAGGAGAAAATGCCTGGTATGCCAACTGGACACCCACAGGTCTACAGGTCCAGATGGGATTCACCTGATAGTATCCTCTGGTACCCTGACAGTCCTGCTTTTCCTTCTGACCAATGTCATTTTCTGACCAATGCTTTTGTATTTATACCCATCCGCTTCCTATTTCTTCATGCTTACACTGAATATAGGCTGGACAAGGGATTGTTTCTTTGCTCTGCATTTAAACAGTGCATGAAGTTGAAGCAGATCCTCTGGTTAATGATTACAACTCCTAGAGGCAATGGCAATATAAATAAATTAAACAATGTTAATAACCTTACATTTCATTCTAGAGATTGAACAATATCCAAAGATCATACACTACCTCTGCTTGATTTCTGGGGATATTTACAGGGATAAAGATGCAGAATGTTAAAAGCCTGTGTGCAAACCTACAAATATCCAGATTGAAACTTGCAAATACTTGCAAACACTTGCAAATACTTCCAAGCATAGTTAAGTGAATCTCTGGTGGATTCAATAAGAATCCAATACTTGGGATGTCATCAATCATTGTAAACCATTCCAAACAAACCTTTATATGCATCCTTGCTCCACAAACAATGCCCTGATCTTGATTTTAATCTATATCCATCCACTTTTTGTTTCATATGCAGTTACACTGGGGCCAGTAAGTGAAAGTCTGCCTGAGAGTCAGTAGGAAGCAGGCCAAGATTATTCTAAATACTTACAGAAGCTGATGGATGCCTGGGTCATTTTGAAAATATCTCTAATATCCTATCTATCTTTTTTGGCTCTTAAATTCCTTAGAAAATACTACTAATTATTATCTTGGTTGGCTTTGAGAAAATTAGTCAGTATTTGTATTTGGAATGAATTTTTAAAGACATTAGGGTACAGAAAGGGCAGAATATAATGGATAAATCCAATATTAAGAAACTGGAGAGGATCCAGTATAGAGCTACTGAGACAGTCAAAGGCTGAGAGTACACGGCCTGCAAGGACAAGTGGAAGGAGTTGGGCTGATTTAATCCAACAGAAAAGGGGGCAAGAGGGGATTTAACTACCTACCTATGACTACATCAAACAATTACAGAAGTTCTGGATCTAAAGTGATATAAAGTTTGCCAACCACCACAAGCTGTGTTTTAGGAAGTTCAAATTAAATAATAGAGGGGAGAAAAAATAACGAGAATGCCAATTCAGTGCTGACCCCTGTTGTCTGGAGAGGTTATGGACTCTGTGCTTGCAGGTTTTCAGGACTTGATTAGACAAAGCTATGGCAAACCTGTTCTGTTTCAGTTAGGCATACAAACTCAAGGTTTTCGGAGGTCATTTCCAATCCATATTTCTATGGTTCTGCAATATTGATGCAAATTTTTAACAGCATCAAGACAGTGGACATTTCAGAAATGTCAATGTTTTTAAAAAGCATCACTTTGTTCCTTAGTTGATCATCTGTAAAATGAATACCATACCTCCCTACTTTCCAAAGGGACTAGTTAGGGGATAGTTCCCAAGGAAACTATCTGGATGAATGAATTATATCTATGACGCTTCCATCTACTACAGTTAAGAATGCCAGAGTAAATGAAAAAAAAATTCTAAATAAAAATATGTGACAAAAGCCTACACTGGTCTAAACTGCTGTAACTCCAGTGACTGAAACAATATTACATTGATTTACTCCAGCTGAGCTAGCACCCCATGTTGTTTATTCAGCCAAATGAGCAACTGTTAAGTTGAATGCTGCTCAGTATGAACTATTAAAGTCAGGAAGTTTTGCACGCAAAGCATTGGCTGTCTGAAAAACGATGCCTGCCTCGATTTAGGATCACCGTTGGGGAAACTTTAGAGAATTGTGAAGGACTCCAAAAGAACTATGTTTAAAGGACTATTCTTACTGAAGGCTAGTTATGGTAACAGGCTGCTAAGGACTAAATGTTTTTCAGGAAGAGAAACCATTTCTCACATTCTGCTAGAAGTATAGTAAAAATTAGTACCTGAAAATTCTAAGCTGTTATATTCTTTCAAAACCATTTCTATTTCAAAACTGCAATCTCTTATGCAAATCTGAAGGACAAATAAAGGACTTTCACTGTACTTCATTGGCCTCTGTGTTTGTCAGAAAAAAACTTTGCACAGTCAAGCAAGGCACCGTAAATTGAAACAATTTTCAAACACACTTTTCAGGAGATGGAAGAAAAGTTCTTAAAAAGATCAAGACTGCAATCATCAAAGTAGTGGAATCAGTGCTTGAGGAGAGAACTACCATTTGCAGGGAATGGAAGTGTGCCAGATAAAGAAGCTGCTGCCCAGACTTCTTCAACCCTTCCATAAGAAGAGGGCTAATTTCTTAAAGAGCCATTAGAGAATTATGCTGTCTCCTTGAAAATGGGGCATCACTCAAAAAATCACTTACAAGGAAAGAGGAAATATTTTCTGAGAAGCCAGGTCAACTTCACAGATAGTCTGGTAGAGAGACTGAATGTGATAAGCTCTGTAAGAGGGCTCAGATTAAATTAAATAACTCTTTATTTCTATAGAAAGCCAGCTGAGCTTTGAAGAAATAGCAGGTGATTAATTTAATAGGGTAAAAGATACTGGTAGGACTGGCCAGCAATTAATTAAATTGGAGACCAGTGTACAGGTAAAAGAGTGAGCAAAATACAACAGATTTAAGAGTATGTCCAGGGAATTAGCCACTGGCAGTTTGAGCAAACGTCCTTACTGTCATGGATAAGCCCCATTTACTAGATGATCTTTGGATGCTGGTACAGCCCAAGAAACAGGAAGTGACAGTACTTCTATCCATAAGTAACTGTCATTTGGAACCTCCTGAGGAAAAATACTAGGAATAGAGACTCTTTAACTTGGCAGCCAGTCACTCGTGGTGTCCCCCAGGGATTAGTGTCGTCCCCAGTCCTGTTTAATGTCTTTATTGATTATCTGGGTGAGGGGATTGAGTCTACCATTAGCAAATTTGCAGATGACAACAAGTTGGGGGAGACTGTTCATCTGCTGGAGGGTAGGAAGGCTCTGCAGAGGGACCTGGAAAGGCTGGATCAATGGGCCCAATCCAAGGATATGAAGTTTAACAAGACCAAGTTTTGAGTTCTGCACTTTGGCCACAACAATGCCCTGAAGCACTAAAGGCTGGGCCCAGGGTGGCTGGACAACAGGCAGGCAGAACAGGAGCTGGGGGTACTGATGGACAGCAGCTGAACATGAGCCATCAGTGTGCCCAGGTGGCCAAGAAGGCCAATGGCATCCGGGCCACTGTCAGCAGCAGTGTGGCCAGCAGGCCCAGGGCAGTGATTCTTCCCAGCAGTGGTGAGGCTGCACCTTGAGTGCTGTGTCCAGCTCTGGGCCCCTCAATTTAGGAAGAACGTTGAGATACTGGAGTGTGTCCAGAGAAGACAACAAGGCTGGTGAAGGGTCTAAAGAGTAAGTCCTGTGAGGAGGAGCTGAGGGAGCTGGGGTTGTTTGGCCTGGAGGAAATGAGGCTCAGGAGAGACCTTATCCCACTCTACAATTCCCTGAAAGGAGGCTGCAGCCAGGTGAGAGCTCAGTCTCTTCTCCCAGGCCACCAGTGACAGGACAAGAGGACACAGTCTTAAACTGCCACAGGGGAGGTTTAGGTTAAACATAAGGAGGAAGTTCTTCACAGAACAGGGGACTGGGCATTGGAATGGTCTACCCAGGGAAAAGGTGAAGTCACCATCCCTGGTTTAAAGATAGACTGGATAGACTCAGTGCCATGGTCTAATTGATAAGCTGATGTTCAGCCATAGGTAGATGTGATGATCTCAAAGGCCTTCTCCAACCTAGTTTATTCTGTGATTCTGTGAATAATAATAAAGTATGTCCATAGCATAAGGAATACAGGATAATATTAACATTAACAAAGAAAAAAGAATGAACAAATAAAAACCTCTCTGTTAGCTATAACTCTTCTCCATAGCAAACTGTCTAAGGCAAGGCAGCCTGACTCTTTGCAGGCCACACAACTCTGTCCTCTTAGCATCCCAGCAACAAGGAGAGAAAAACTGAGGGGAGCACAAGCAGAGCATGGCTGTGCTGCTGAATTGACAAGCCCACAGTGACAGCTTCCCCCAGAGCCCTGTGAATGTTTCTACAGGGACAGCTACAACCATCCTCACATCCACATTGCCCTTGTAAGTCTGTGCTGATACCAAACCACAGCTACTTTGGGTTTACTGTCCAGTGAACACTCCTGCATCCAGCTGGGCTTGCTGGAAGCAAGTAATGTCTGACCCAGCTGAACACCACACTGACTACAGCAGTGTCTACCAGATCCTTATGAATATACTCAGTATAACTCTGATTGTTCTTTGTTCCCCTTAATATATAACCTCTTCCTCTGTTTGAGTTTTCATATTTTTCCCTACACAAACTAACAAAATGGCATCCTCAGATGGTTTTCATGATGGTCAGCAAAAAACCTGATGTACCTGGACTGTAATAGAAGCTGTTTACTAGGAGATATCATGATCACAAAAACAAGGCTACTGTATGCACTGAGTGAGGAAAATGTCCTGGGAAAAACAGCGTGCATTATGTGCTTGAAGGCTATCTTAATGTATATCCCTCAGAGGTATTTTGGTATTTCCAGATTTTTGAAAGGTTGATTTTGCAGCCTTGAAAATACTCTTCTAACATATTTTTTTATCTTTCCTTGTGAAGACTTTTCTGTCATATAAATCAAGAGGAAAACTATTATGTAATGCAAAAAAAACACATGCAGCCTGCAGTGGACAACTGATTGCAGTAGCCAGTTAGCATCATTTCAGATTTTGTCTGTACTAGTAAATAGAATAGACATTGATCCTAGGAGTTCTTCATCCATACTTCATGCCCATAAATTGTTAGAACTGCCTCTGACATAGTTTCTTTTGGGCCAGGTAGCCTTGCCATCAGCTTGTTCAACAATACAGGAGAAGCCAGTTAGCTCTTTACAAGCAGGTTCCACCTGAAGTAACATTTTTCCTCACATTTCTCCTTTTCACTCCAGGTCCACTAGGTTTCCCAGCTCAGTGTCAATTTTCACTGCTTTCCCTAGTGTCAGGGTCCCAGCTGATGACAGCTGACACGATGCAAGGCTACAGGGGTTGCTGATTGTGTTGAGTGCTGCAAGTGCAGGGCAAAAACTCGAAGCCCAGTCAGGAATGCTGCCCATAGCTGACAATGAAACCTTCATCACAAACCAGCTTACAGGATTTTCATATACCAGATACCAGCTCTGTAAGCAGCTCCTTTGGAAACTGAATCAAATGTTATCTGCCACATAAAACCGGGAATGAGGAAATATCTACAAACCTGAGGGTTTTTAGTTCTTGACATTACTAGTTTTCAAATTAAAATGGGGAAAATTCCAGACTACACAGCAAAGTTTACATTCAGGTCTGCTATCATATTGAGAATATCCTCCTCTTTTTCACTGAAGATGCTTTCACTAGCAAATTAACAGTTAGAGGGGTGAAAGGTGCACAGAACTGTCCTTGCTCTGCTTACATGTGCTCCCATGTAAGTATTATAATAGTTGTACACAGGCTGATGAAAATGCTATCCAGTATAATCTGAAAGTAATGTAACAATACAAGAGCATTTAACTGTGTCTCTGTTTTTAACCCAGAGTGGAAAAGAGAGAAATATCTCTGTTTCACAATGTATTAAAGAATTCTTATCAGGTTTTTTGATGAATGTTACTTAATTTATGAAAGCTTAGAAAGCTTAGGGAATGGATGGACAATAAAATAAGAGTTATATTTCATGAGAAATTCAATTCAAACATTTTAAGCTATTGGGATACCACTGTCATTTCTTGGATGGAAGAATTCCTTTCAGTTCGGTTTTTGGGTTATCAGAACTCTGGTAATAGATACAACATTTCTCTGAGTACAGAAGGCAGCAGAGAAACATCTCTATCTACTCCTACAAGAGACTGATATGACAAGGAGAGGTTGAGTGTCACAGTGGGGACAAAACAGAATTACTATATAAAACTGTCTAGCTATAAATGTAATTTCCAATAAAGACTGGGGTTATGTGGGGTGCTGTCTTCATCTCAGAGGGATTAATAGGAATAAGCAAGATACCAGTACTGTAAATGCCTCTTTTGGCAACTGCAATAGCTACTGTAGCTCTGGCCGTAACTCACATGAAATTTTTAACTTAAAGGCATTTTTATTGGCTGATGGAGTACAGGCCAGAAAAGCTGTATTTTCTTTCTCTTGAGAAAGCACTGAGGGATCTTTAAATTTCCACTTGAATAACCACCAGAAATGGGCACAAGCCTGGTTTTGGCTTTTTTCTCATGTCTTTTGAAGTAGGTCATTTTCTCATATGTCTTTTGAAAACTGTTATCTGAAGCATGTCCTGATAACACAGTTGATGCCAATTATGCACTCTCTGCCTCAGCAATTCTGTTCATTTACTAATTTGTTCTGAGGTGGCTAATGCACTGTACCCTTAATGCCTGAGGGACGCAGCAGTGGTCTAAACACTGCTGAGTATTATATTCCACTCTATTCAAGACCTCCTTCTTCAGCTGAGGCACCATCTGGGCCACCCACCATATCTGGATTTAAGAGCTCCCTCAAGACCAAGAACAGAACATTTCTAACAAGGAGGTGACAGCTGAGTTTAAAAAAAAACCCAACGACCTAATAAAAAAAAAAAAAACAACAAAACACCTACACAAATTCTTTCATTTATTTCTCTTAGAGACTTGTGAGAAACAAACACAGTGTATGCAACAGGCAGAGATGACAGTTCTTGGCACTGACACAGCCCAAAGAGGTAGAGAGTGTCAGACCAACACACATAGAAAACCTAGGCTGCAGCAGATTTAGACTGGCATTAAAAGAGAAGGGCACTGTATTTGGCACTTAAATTAGCATAGCTAAAATTTTAAGTGCCTTAAAAGGGGGAAAGAAAATAGAGGACCAGAAATGGAAAGGACATTCTATTCCCTCATCTCTTCAAATCTGACCAGAAATGCAGTAAACACTGAAATAAACCATTTTAGCTAGCATGAGATGACAGCTGCCACCCTTTAAAAACTGGTAACTGCTAGGTAAAATGACCATAGACATTATGTCACACAAGCTGTTTTTAAGTAAGAGAACAGAAGTCATCCCACAGTACATCATCAATCTCAATGATACCAGTAGTGAAACCAGCCCCAGAAGCAGCGTACACAAGGAGGAACCAGCCAGGCTTGACACAGCTGAGCTGCCCGCAAGCAGTTGGTTCCACAGAAGTGTCTATCCCATTCTTGGTATCCCAGAATTTAGTACCAGCCACCAGTGCATAGGGTGACAAAAGTAATGTTGGTCATGGCTGAAGCTTCTACTCCCTTGATTTCTCTGAAGTGGGAGACAGGAAACATAGACTCCCAGATTGCCAGATTTTGGAAGTTGTTTTGCTGAGAGAAATATGCATGCCATGTACTTTCTCTGGAAAACTGACAGCATTAAAGCAGTTGATATAAAGGTGATTCCTTATTCCTAACAGATATTTTTTCAAAGCAACCTCTAAGAAGCCTTCATTCACTGAACAGATGAGTTACTGGATTCCCTTGTACCTCAGTAAGGGTACAAATATATTGGTCTTTACAGACTGACAGGACACGTTTTAGACTATGCCCGTTTAAGCAAAGCAGTCAAGTCTCTCTCTGCAGGAGCTCATATACATCCATGCCAGTATAAGCTCCTCTGCTGGTGTCCTGAACTCTGTCACCTTGGACATCCCTATTACCACATCTATTTTCCACCCCTGTGCTAGCTGCTTTGGTGCAAGCTGTGGAACCACAGCACTGAGTTCTGCTACGCAATGCTGACATAACCTTGGAAACTCTGAGCTCAGAACAAGAAGGGCAAACAGGGATCAGGACACAGAACTTGACTTTGCATTAGGAGAAGTTTCTAGGCCCAACACTGATAACATGCATTACTGAATACATAGTGCTCAGCATCAATGAGAAATTCCTGAATACTGATGTCAAATACATTGCATTACCACAGGTGACATTCAGTAAAAAACATAGGGTGGTTTTAGAAGGTCTGCTGACCTCAGCCCATACTGTTCCAGCCACCCAGGCACAGCTGAAAGCTTTAATCACAGACAGAAACATTATGACTAAATCCTATCAGGACAGAATGCTCAGAGGAGGAAAAAAATGGGCTATGACATTTATCTATTATACCCAACACTCCACAGAAGAGAGGAAACTAGTTAGGGATCCACTGTTTAACACGTCTAAGTGTGATTAACCAGCATAGCAATTGGTAAGATTATCTTCTCTTCCTGTTTCTCAAGACTGGTACTGCATGCATCTTCACTACATTCATTGTGGAAAGTATTCAATAATATCTGTTCATATTATTAAAAATTCTTTAGAAAGCATTGCTAAGCCCCACATTTACTGAGATAACTAATGGAACGTGGCATTGACCTAGAGGTGTTTAGTGGCTTTGAACAGAAAGTCTCTTTTTTTTCACTTTCACATATTTATGCAGTAGCTAACACATGAATGTAAAGACATTTGGTATTCTCTCTCAAATAGAAAAAAACCCACGTAAATTTATATCAGTACCTAAATAATGAATCGTGTCAAAATACTAAATCAATTTCAGTTTTAGAAATTATAAAAAATGCTATTTAAAATGTCTCTCCCTTGTAGTACAGAATGGATTGCTGTAATTAATCATCTGAAATCAAATACATAATTTGTACACTCCTTGAAGTCATACAACACTTCATACAGTTTTTTTGATCATTTCCCAAAAGATTATTTGTGCATTTTGAATAGTTACCGTGCTTTTGTTAGAGTTGCCACATTGTACTCCTGAGGTGATAAACTTTCAGGGGAAAAGAGAGAAGCCATTGCTATGTGTTGTGTTCTTGCACATCCAAAGCCATCAGTGCAGGCACAGCAGCTTTCATCCTGTGTTCAGATGCAGTGGTTTAAATCTGGCATCACCATTAAAGTACACACAGTTATGAATTGGCATTACAGTAAGCAGAATTTGGGCACAATGCATATTCATTTTTATTAAAACTCTAAAGCATTTTGAAAGCCCTCAGGTAAGAAGTACTAAAAGAAATGTAAAGTATATTAACAGTTATCGATGTGCACACTTTCATACATAGAAAATCTGAGTATAAACTGCAAAAGACTATGGAAAGGGAATACTGGATCCTGTGAGAGACATAGCACAAGCCACTCCAAATGCTGGGGAATGAAAATATGCTTTGTACTCCCACACCTGCTCTAACATACACCTGGCTCAGCTCAAACACCCTCGGTGGCTGTATACATCTAAACTGGAGCTGAAAATCTGGTAGTCATGTATAATTTTAGAGCATGTGATGACTGGATCTCAAAGGTGCACACACTGACAATGACATATGGCCTCTCTTTTCATGTTTATTCAAATAGTATGAATATTCAAGCACATCAAGTTTACAGAGCATAGAGGAAAAATCCCTACACTGTCTTACTCCTATGCTCTTCCCATCCTAAGCAGTGGAGCCAGGACACAGGTCACTAAAGGATGTCCAGCTAATGGCTCCCAGCTCCCTCTCAAGTCCACACAAGTGTGTGAGTGAACAAGTGCAGGGATCACTGCACTTTGGGTTGTGAAAATGCTCATACCCAAATCTTCCTATTCATGTCACTTCACACTTACCACAGGGGATTATTTCTTGTAATTGTTTAGGGATGAACATTAATCATATTTTCTGGCCAGAGCAAGCATTCTGCTTGAATGGAGTCCTAAGAATTTTTTTTTCTATCTTGCTTTTTCTCTTCACTTTTTTCCCTTACTTTCTGCTATTTCTTTTCTTTTGTTGTATTACACTATCCCTCTCATTGTGAATTTCATTCCACCCTCTCCTATCAGTGTTTTTGGGGTTTTGTCACCCTTTTTTTCCAGCTGCTTCTCAGAGCTGCCGGCTTGAGTGGCTCCATCACTCATCTGCAGATCCATTGTCAATTCCAATGGACTCCAGCAGTCCCTTCAGCTCCATGTGTCATGTTGCTAAGCAACATGCTTATTGGTAGGGATTTTTATTATTGTTATTGTTGTTGTTACTATTAGGAAAGGAAAACTTTTTGTTCTATTGCAGCCATTTTAAACACACTTGCATTACATAATTCGCTTCAGTTCAAAATACAGGAAAATGTTGCTCAGGGGAGTTAAGGAGCAAAGCAAATGAATCCCACTGTGGTACAGAGATAATGTGAAGTTTGTCTGCATGGATACTGCTATACAAAAAAAAAATTGACAGGTATAACAACACAGTCTTATGTTTTGTCACTTGGAAAGCCCTGCATAAAGGACCTCATCCTGATACTGTCGTCACATTCTTTGCCAAGTGACTGGAGGGGGATGAATTAACATTAGCCTTAGAAGCTAAAGAAACAGTGGGAATATTAATGTCCTTATTAAAAGAAATGAATCTTGCATGCTCAGTGAAGCTGCTCTGTAGATCAGGTCCTTGAAAGGAAGTTGCAACAGATGGGTACTAAAGAGATTTCTTTTATTATTATTATTATTTAGTTTTCTAATATGATTAGATCAAAGCAGTTAACTCCATTTCAAAAAAGGTAATTTTACTATAAGCACTTGTTTATATTGTGGAAGGCTAACAAGACAAAGACTTGTGAACCTGGTTTTTTAACCTCGGTCCATCAGAGGCTTTCTGTGTAACATTAGGTAAGTGATTTATGCTCTTTTCTTGATTCTCCTGATCTAAACTTTAGGTGTTTCCTTCCTAGTTCTTAGGATTCACCACAGCAGAGTGAACTAGCATTTCCAAAAATATAGAGTTCTTTCAGCGGAAAGTGCTACATAAATATAAATTGATATTTTAAAGGAATAGTAGTTCCTACAGAAATATTTTCTGACTCATACATTGCTCTCCACTTGAAAGATTATTTCTGGTACTGTTTCAGCCCTCCCCCAGGTGTATGACTGAAATAATCAAAGTATGTACATGGATTTTATGTTTATGAGAGATGTTAGTTTGAAAGGTACAAAGACGGAAGCAATCTAACCACAGAGGAGATCCAAAGTTAGTGTTAAAAAGGCATGAAGCCAGTGATTATGCCTAACAGACAATGCTGCTCCTAATCTCAACACGGTAGTTTTCCCCCGTGTTTGCATAATTATCTCTCTTAATCCAGACATTTAGACACTTGCCTCATTCAAATGTAAGGTCTTAGGCATCTCTAAGGGACTGTTTCTCTACTTAGATTTAGGCATGTAAGAAGGAGGAAGGATGAAGAAGATTACAGTCTGTCAAACAGGATTTATTTCTTCTATGAGAAAAATACATTTCAACAAATATTAAAGGAATTCCCTTGCTGTCAAAAAGTTAAAAGACCAGAAAAAAAACAACAATAACGAGTGATGCAGAAAATGTTTATATTCTGGGCTTCACTCCTCCCAAAATCAGTTTGTCGAGGCTTAACAAAATTAAATTTAACAACCAGCAGGAAAGTAAGCCAACAAAAAGAGGTTCAATATTTAGTAAATAAATGTATTCAATCCACCAGGGTCTTACACTATTCATCACAAGCACTAAGGAAAAGGAATTAGGACAAACCATTTTCATCCCTTTGGATTTAAGGACATTATCAGAAGCCTACCTACTTTTAACCACAGAAGTCCCTAAGGACTAGAAACAGGAATCTTTGAAAATGGGAAGGTGTGGGGTCTGTGGGCAGAGCAGGTAAGGGAAGGATCCAGAGAATTACAGAGCACTTGACTTCAATTCCCAGAAAGATTCTGGAACAAACACTTTAACAATCAATTCAAAAGCAGCAGAAGACAGTAAGGTGATAAAAGACAGCTCATTTGAGTGTGTTAAGAACTGATGATGTCAAACCTATCTAATATCCTTGTCTGCCAATATAATTGGCATAATGGATTAAGGGGAAGCAGTAGATGTAATGTATCTTGCTTTAGCAAGGACTTAGAAACTGCCTTGAGACACATTCTTCTGAAAAGGCTGAAGAAATATTACCTAGATCGATTGTTCTTACACCATAAATACAAACAGCAGTGCTACATGGGCCACTTCATAGCAATGCTCAGCAGCAGCTGCTGCTGGGGCACCAAAAGCAGTAGGTGTGAGACGTGGCACTTCAGCCTTAGCTGCCAGAGCAGGCTGAGAAAGAAGATGTGGCTACAGAGGTGAGAGGGGTTTAAGCGAGTGAAAGAAAGGGAAATGGGAAGTGAAGTGTGATAAAATGAAATGGGGGCAGTGAAAAATATGGGTAGGATCTCAATTTAAATACTCACCTAGAGGAGTAGGCCAGGTAGGGAACACCAAGCTGAAGAGGCAGAGATGGTCAGTGGATTCTAGGCTAGAAATCTGCACAGGTAAATTAGGAATCTGCACTGGTAAATTAGAGTGTACGTAAATGCATTTTTGTTTGGGCAGCAGTAGTGAACTGCAAATCCATTGTAACATTGCCCTGTGCCTACATTTTCAAGATGTTTGGAATTTGACAACTGATCTGTACTGGAGCTAGTGCCCTATTGCTCTGTCAGACCTGCCCATAGTCCAGAAAACCTGGAGAAATGTATAAAAACATAAATTTCAAAGGCAAAAAATATCCTGACTGTTATGATAAACACTTTAATAGGCACAGAGAATTAAACTGTTATGATAAACACTTTAATAGGCACAGAGAATTAAACACCACATAGGAAAGTTGTAGAAATGCTTTCTTTCAAAGCTTCTGATGCCTCTGATATTCGTCTCTGAATGAATCTTTATGCTGCTTCAGAAGAAAGGATTACGCTGGATAAACCTGTGAGGTCTTCTCCAGTCCTACATTTCCATGGGGACATCCTTCTACTGGCAGTTTAAAGAAGTGCACTGCACTCTCTGGACAGGGTCCAATGAAACAAAGGACAATCCTGCAACTAAATCTCAGACTTGCAGGAGACATGCAAGCTGAAAAAGTGGACCTCTGTTCCTCAGAACCCCACTTGAAAAACATGTTAGCAGGAAGTCTGCCTATTATCTGCCCTCCTTTGCTATTCTCAAAAATTTAAAGAGTGAAAGGGAAAAAAAACTATATTTGAGGACTTTAAAATGTACTGCTAAGTTGGTGAGTGCTTTAACAGTCAAATAAAAACATAGCCATTACCATTAGCCCAGTTTCAGGAATACCAAGACTTAATTGTTCGAACTGGCTTTAAAAAAGCCCATTTAATACCCCTAAAATTTTTATACAGGCAAGCCTACAAATACAGACCCCTTTTCCTGGCTGGGTATCATGCTCGTCCTTCCAACATAGTTTGGTGAGTGCAGACTGACAGCTTCCAGCCCCTTGAGCAGTAGAGGCAGGAGACATTACGGCAATCCTCAGTGGGAAGAGCATGTTCCTTGTCGTGGGGCTTTTTCCCCCTTAGTCCTGGGCTTCCTTGTTTTCCTGCTGCCAGACTGCCAGCTGCTGTTTGGCAGTGGTCCCCAGGCCCCCCAGTCCCACACACACAAAGGGCAGTGGTTTGCCAGGCAGTGACTGTGGAGGGGCCACCCCAGAGCTGAAGCTGGAGCAGGGGGACAGCAGCACCAGCTCAGAGTTCAAACCAAAAATAGCCAGCCCAGGCCATGGCCAGGCTGAGCCCCTTGTGCTGCTGGGCCTTATCAAAGCAGGCAAAACAATCTCAACTCATGAAATTGTACCTAGTTTACTTTAGTGGCAAACGTACATCAACCTTCAGCTAGTGATTCAGAAACGCAGATGAATAAATAAAAGACAGTGTACCAGTGGAAACAATTTTCCTCTCCTTTCCTCAGGCTCAGCTTCAGCCCAAAACTTCTCCTCCCTTCAGCAGCTTTCTTCCACCATTACTCATCCCAGCTCCCTTATTTTCAGTATGCTTGCACTCTGGCCCTTCTAAGCCCTTGGCTGAGGGGATGGATGGAGCAGGAGGTTGGAGTCTGGATGTAATGGCTTCTGACTGCCCCTCTACTCATCCAGAGCTTACCCATGACTGGACGCCCTCAGGAGTGTCCCTGCCACCCATGGCCACAGTCCCCTAGAGACACCCTTGCTCAGTCACCGAGCACTCCTTTCCAAGAGTGAAACTCCAGCTGTGTCCCCAGCAAATGTCCCCTTCTGCACCTTTTCTTCTGTGTCTCTCGGATGTGTCCTCATGTAACTCCTCAGGTGAATTCACAGGTATCTCTTGCCTCTGTCAGCTCCCATCCTTTCTTGGACACATCCAAGGATCATGCTGCTCCAACTGGCTGCAGTTTTGGGGCACTGTGTGGTGTTCCAAGCTGTGGCCAAGCCATATGGAGCTAGCCAGGACCTCCCCAGGCACATGCTCCACCAGGTATGCTGAATGCAAGCTCTAATAGGAAAATTAATGTTCAAGACAAAGCAATATGTCATAAGAAAAAAGAAATGGGCTTCAGGAGACGTCATGGCCTGTGAATTGACATAAAGATAGGAAAAGGGTCCCCCGTGTGGGACCCCTGAGCCTACTCTAAACATAGAAATCAAATAGTTCCCAAAGAAAATTGCATAGGATTTCAGCTCTGAAGCACTGAGGACTGAAAATTAGGTTAAGGGTGGTTAAGAGTGACAGAGCAAAGTTCCTTTAATAATTTGGAATTTATATATCTTTTCTTTTTTGAAGTTTTGTGAGACATTCTACTGCTACAGTCAACACTGTGAATTCTTTCTTCAGATATTGCAGATATTTGGCATGACATTTTTAATTAGTCAGTCTTTACAGACTGAGCAGAACAACCACTTGAAACTGGCACAGCATAGCTTATTTTTTGAAAAAAACCTGCTAATAATGCCCATATACATTCTTTAAAAGAAAATTAATCCTTTAGAATAGTAAAAGTCTATATGATTAAGAGGAATGGAATCCAATTAGGTGGAAAAAAAAATTGAGGAATCAGCAAATATCTCTGACACTGACATCTATTTGGCTGGGGAATGGCATCCCAAGGAAAGTGGTGTGCACTCCATCTTTATTCACTTTGAATTTAAATGACCAGAACTTGAATGACTGTTCAATATAAAGCAGCCCTGCACAGAGTGTGAGTTACAGCCTTACTTCATCTAAGTTGTGTTTGTATATCATATTTCTTGAATTCAGAAAAGAGAGCTTGTCACATAAAGCATAAATGCCATTATTTATATTCTCAATATAGATTAGACTACAGTCAGAAAGAAATAGATATCTACAGTGATTTAGGGCCTTTTTTACATTGATTTATTGATGGCTACTCAAGATTTCAGCTGCACTAAAGGATGCAAATTTTCACCCAATATTGCAGTTATTGCTTTCAAATCACCAGATATGTTCCATCGATGTTTATGGAAATTGCCTTCATAAGAATAAAAAAAATCACAATGTAGGCATTGAATCCAAAGCTGTGCTAGAGAATACCTTCCTTATGACATACACTGAAATGATCATTTGTTGTTTCTATAAATCAAAGCTCTGTCAGTCAATCATTGTTTTTTAAATGACTGCCTCCAACCTGCTGGCAATTCTTTAGAAATGGGTGGCTTCAGCCACTCATGAGGGACAATCTGTGCTCACTATCTCACCAGTTTATTCTCACCCATAGCCAATGAGGCAAATGATTTTCCTGCTGGGTTAATGGCCTCTGATTGTGCTGTTCCTACAGTTTCCCTAGCCTGGCCTCACAATAGGCAGTGGTCTGATGCAGATGCTGTCAAGATAAGGAATCCAGGTTAGAGTCAGCATTTGTTTTGAAAAAAAACCCAAGGATATTTAAAAGTGAAATAATAGGAACAAACATATTGCTTATAAAGTGTTGTTGAAGAAAGGAGGGTAGTTTTTTAAAAAGTTTTAAAAATTATTTTAATAGACAATAGGGTCAAGGGTCAATTCCTTCTCTGCTAACAGGGAAGGGAAGGGAAGGGAAGGGAAGGGAAGGGAAGGGAAATCTATATCATTAATCATTTAGCCTGGTAAAATTGAATACTAAACATCAGAGTTTACAGCCATTTTATATTTCCCATAGACTCATCTGAGCAGAGGAAGGACATTTAGGTTGAAAGCTCATGGAGGAAAACAAAGTTATTTGAAAGACATTACAGCAGTAAAATCCCTTCTTGGTCTGAAAATGAGGATTTATTTCATCTAAGAATACCCTTAATTTTATCTAGAGATCATTGTGCAGAATCTGGGGCAAATGTAACATACTTCTGTAAGAAAGACCTTGAAATCTAAAGACACATAAGTTAACAGGCTCCAGTTAGAAATCTGTTATAATTAAGAGCTGGTTGAGGAAGACAGTTCATGTTTATAGGCTGAGACTTATCTTGAAACACCTTGGAAAATATGCCATATGCATCAAATGGCAGTAGAAATAATGGTATGTTTACTTACAAAAAGTCCTGGTTCTCAGGGACTTATTAGGCACTTCAGAAAAGCGGTACAGAATGTTTCTATATAACCACAGTAAATTATCATCTTTATTGTTCCACCAGCATTTTTCCCTCCTTTACCTGGTCTTAATCCACACTGTGCATTAATTAATCACCATTATATAAAACTTAAATCTTAAATCACATTGCAGAGTACTTAGGATTCAGCCCATTGGTTAGTAATTAACCTACCTTGCCTTTAGCCATAAACCTTTACATCGCAGCCCTGCTTTTGATATATGAATCAACAAGTCTGAAAGTCTTAAACTCTGTTCAGATTAATAGCTGACCAACTATAAGATAGATTTTTCTACTTAAAGACACCTCTTACTCTTTGAAACTTACTGCTTTCTCAAAGGTAGGTTAATGTGACACATAACTGTGACTTAAGGTACCATGAAATTTAAGATTTCACACACGAATGACAGTGATAGGATTCCTATTGATTTGCCACCACTTGCAAGTTGGTATGTTCTGTATATTCCTGCCAGAAATCTCTGCAGGTTTCTGCTGATTTGTTAGGGTAGCTCAAGGCAACCATCTGCATTTCCTATTTGCCTCTGTGGGTACAACTTGTCAGTGTAAGAAAGAACAGGGCACCAACCATGTGCATTACATCCTTTCATGTAAACGGGACTCATGTTCTCACTCACAACATGTCTCAGCCATCCCTCTGGACTCTGAGCACCTCTGGGAGCACCTTGGGGCCTGGAGGGTATAGGTGTTACTGAGACCAAGGGAGGTTCAGGTCAGACCATTTCCATCCTGCCTTGCCACAAATCTGGTAACTGCATTTGCACTGTTCCTCCTTCAACTACGACAGAGCTCCTACCAGACTCTTGCTTCCTACTTCCTTTCCAGAAGCCTCTCACTTCTGGTAGCACAAGAAGAAGTTCTTCTGTTGTGTGAACCTGTTGGAATCCAGGGCACAGGGAGTGTTTCCCTGCCTGTGTTGGGGAGCCCTGACCCCCAGTCAGACACTNACAACAGCGAAAAAGCCCCCAACAGAACCTATTGTAAGTTTCCCTGCATGCAGACCTGCAGAAAAATTCTTCCCATGGGAAAGCGTCTTCTTACTCTGTACAAGATTCTATAAACAAATCTCTGAGCTGTGTTTCAAGGACAGAGGTTTCTCGGCCCTGTCTCCTGATAACAGGAGATGGGGGTTTTTCTTCCTTTCAACCTATGAGGTGAAAAGTTGTTATCTCTGATTGTGTAAGCTATTCTAGGATTCCTTGTACGGAGCTGGAAGGAACAGCTTCTATGCTCTGGACTGGGCAGATAATAGCCCAATTCTCTGAATTATGGAGTCATGTTAATAAATCATATTTAGCCTTCTGATATTATTGTCAAGAGTCCTTTGTCACCGCATGGACCATGGCAATAGTTCTTCCTTGCTTCTTTCCTTTCCAACATGGAGCTGACATTCCCTAAGAGAGGCTGAGCCATTTTTGCTGTTCACCTATACTCACTCTGTAGACTGGGCAGTGTGCAAGCAGCACCTGACTGATTTTGATGAGGCAGTGATGATGGAAGCAGACAGAGCTGCATATAGAACTACTGGCAGCTGATTTCAGGAATAATCATACCTGTTTACGCAGTAGGGGCCTGAACTGAAATGGAAATTATATTTTCTCTAGGCTGCCTTTTTTTTTTTTCCCCTACCTTTTTTGCAAAATAGGATTCTGGTCTTTGGAAGCACTGGCTAAACAAAAGAGGGTGAGGAAGAAAAGAGAGGGAAGGAGAGAGGAAGAGAGGGAGAGGGACAAGGAGAGATGGAGGGAAAGGATTAGGGAAAAGAAGTGGAACTTCAGCTCAAGGCATTAGGTAGATGTCACAGTAGCAATCCCTAAACAAAGGAAAATCAAAGTATAATCACCAATCTTATAATTATATTTCTGAAACAAGAAAATTTGGGGACCTAACTGGATCTGAATGAAACACCCCTCTCCTTCTTTATTAGTCAAACTTCAGAAAGAGATCTGTGGCCCACTTAAGTTACTAAAATTTGAATTGCATTTAATTCCCAGTTGATTACAAGCAATTGATTTGGTTTCATCACAAGGAAATTACTAAGATTAATTGGGAGGGGGAAAAAAAAGCATATGGAAAGACTTCTTGGCTCCTGCACAAACACTGGGGGAAATAAGGACATAACAGCCTATAAGCACTTACTATCTTATCAAATTCCTCCTAAAGTAAAATATTTCCGGAACAAAATAACTGCTTGCATAACTAGGGACATTTCCACAAAATCAGAATGACCTTAAAACAAGATCATGCCTAAGATTATTTCTTTGACTATGTCCCTTTAAAAGAAAAAAATCTCATGTTATGAAATAGGAGCTCATTAGATCATTGCTTAGATCAGCTCTTTTGGACTCTTTATTGATATTTTTTACCTCCCACAGCCTCATTAACAGACTGGCAAGGTTCTTGCTTATTTTTCTCATTCCTTGTGGAATACATAGATTTCAGATCATTTTTATCCGTTACTTAACTTATTTTCTATGCTGGAATTAATAATTTCTTTTTCACACACTTGAAAAGCTAGAAAAATGCACCACCTCAGATTTAATTTAAAATAATTACCTTCAGTATGATTAATAAAAGAGTACATTACTGACGTGTGGAGGTGGTTTTATTTATTTGATATTCTTTGTCTGACCAGCAGTAGCATAATAGCAGGAATATTAAAAAGCAACAGGGAACTGACATCATCCTACTTTTACAGGACAAGTATTCTTATGGAAAAGGAGGAAACTTTCCCTGAAGGGAAGGCATGTTCTTGGCAAGGCCTTGGGCTGTGACTCAGGGTATCAAAAGTCATTTTCCCATTCTGCCACAGATTTTCTCCATTACCTTGCACAAGATTGCTTAAGCTGAGCAAAAGTTAAAAATATCTTCTTCCCTTTGACTGCTGTCATGACTATTTATCACATGCTCTTCAAGGGAAAAACTATTTCATCTCTCTGCACATGTCTCTGCAGGGAGGGACTAAGCTGCCAGGGAGGCACCCATAGCTTGTTGTGCTCCCTCTGCCCATCACAAGGGAAACAAAATACCCAGAATGCTCACTACAGTGTGGTATGGTAGATTTTGGAGCTGAGTCCATACAGATTCCTGACAGTTGGAACACTTAACCAACAAACCGATGAGACTTACAGAGAAGTTATTGTTCTCTATATTGTGACAAGTCAGCCTAGTATATTTTTCCAAAATACCAATTGGAAAACATGACAATGATTAGTTATTAGGAAGCTATGCCTAATTATATAAAGGTATAGATTTAGCTATGCATACATATATGCTTCTCAAATGCAGGCTTATTTTTGCTGTTAATTTCACAAGTTGAAATGAATGATTGCTTGCTCTAATAGTTTAGTTTAAATTCAGAATTTTCCAATCTAAGTTAAAGAATACAAACACACACAGTTAAACAAGTAGTCAGAAATACTGCTTTTGCTTGGTCTTCTTATGGTGCCCACTAAAGGAGATGTCTTTACAAAACATATAGAATTTCGCAGAACACAGAGCATTCTAAAACTGAAGCTGAAAAATAAGCTTAGAAAAAATAGTCCTAGCTTAAAAGCCTTTATTTTTTTGGTAAAGGTTAGTCTCTGTTCTACTCTCTGTACTCTAACAGTACATGACCCAGAAAGGCAAAGTGTGATTAGACATCAGACTAAAACACCTACCTTTACATGTGTACACAAGTGCCTACAAGGTGTCCAAGTTCCTACTATGGTCAAGGAAGATCTATCCAGTACAGTCAGTGGTGACTCAGGATTAAGTCAAATCACTTAGACATCTGAATTTGGTTAGATAAATTGCATTTTAAACTTTGTTAGCTGTACTGATTAGGTTTCCAATAATCTGGGCTGAATCCTGCCTTTTTAATCTCCAGCTGACTACTCACACGCAGTGTGTGTTCTGTTAGTGAAAACAGATATCTTGCAATCATCTGGAAACCACCAAACAGTTTTGGTAGCCTTGTAATAAGCAGCACTGCAGGGCTCTACTTCATGGGTGAGCTGCACCTGTCATAGCTGTTTATGTTTTGAAAAAAATTAAACTTGTACTTACACCTCCAGGGCTAATGAAGCCTTGAAATGGTTGATTCAATGGTTGGTGGCTCAGAGGCAAGGTCTACACACAGAAAACAGAATAGTGCTCATAAAATCCATAAAACCCCTCACCCTGTGTGCTGCAAAGTGATTATCCAGGAGAAAATAAGGATTCAATATTGCAGCCACAATCAGACATGCAACATCAAATCACAAGTCTTGTCCAAAAGGTGTCAGAAGTATCATCTCAGCCTCTCCTCCCTGACCAATGCTTTATCCAAGTCACTAGCATGAGCACAGTATGGTCCCTACCTGGCTGGCTGTCAAATGTGCCTCGATCATCCCTGGCCTCAGTATTTAGTCTCTTAGGTTGGCATGGTGATAGAAAACTGAGTGTCAGCAGAACATGAAAATCACTGCAGTTTTTTCCACACTGTTACCTGCTCTTGTGGCCCAGTAGAGAGATAGGATGTTCAGCACACAGCTTGGTAGAAATGGGCAAATTATAAATGAAGCTGCTGGGGACATTCATAAACTGTGCTGTGAGAAAAGTATCACCAGCCACGTAAAATGATTTTAATATTGTCAATAATAAACTGTTCATACACTCTGAAACTTCCACATGAAATATCCTCAGCCAATCTCCAAAGAAGACAATGTAAGTTGAAATTCTTAAAGGATGTAGGAAATTGAGAGCTACTTCTCTTTCTGGTGTGAGTTTTGCCACTGCTTTTCATAAGAAAAGATCATGAATGCCCAATAATCAGGTAGACATGAAGGAAAGCATTGAGTATCAAGTTTAAGGATTAAAGAGCCTAGAAGACCACAAATCTAATAATTGTTTCTTACAACTCAATGTTTTCCTTGGCATGCTTACAGAATTACTGTGGTCTCCTACTGAACATTCAAAGCTTGAGCACTTCCCATCTGTTGCTGATAGCTGGGGTCCCAACTGTTCACATTTTCGGGAGTGTGCCAAAGCACTGAGTCACTCTTTTATTATCTCCAGCATACTGTTTTCAAAAGTGTTTAGGACACTCAGTCTCACAAAGTCATTGGTGAAGCAAATTCTTGATACTGGTGAAGATTTTAAAAGGGAAGTTTGTGGAGGGGTTTTTGTGATTATTTATCTTTGTAGGAAGGGATAGGGCTATGTGTAAGTCAGGTTCATAAAAGTTTTATTTCCATTCTTTACAATTAATGTATTTAATCTTGCCAAACAACTAGACATAAGCTTCTCATTTTACTCATTTGTCCTCAGAAAATAGTCTTTTAGGACTATCATGGAATATTATGAATTGTAATTGATATTAATTATATGTTTATGATTCCAACAACTGTTTGTTCTTCAGTACGTTACTCAGTCTCTTACAGCATTTTGGAGGTCTGTTTATTTTAGCACTCCTTAAAGTCTACTTTCTTTCAAACTGGCCCTTAGTAATAGGACCCCCACCTAAAGTGTACCGGCAAGATCCAATATCCAGTACAGAGACATATAATCCAAGGAAAAATATAAACCTTTTTTTTTTCATATTCAATATCACCCATATCATCGTGCCTCATTAATACCTCAAAAATAATACGAATCAAAGTCAGATATATATGATGAGATAAAACTAGAAGCATCTTTCAGGAAATCTTTCCTCATTTTAAAAGAGATTTGAATCTATTCCCTTGTAATCCAGGTCAGGCTAACACTAATCAATGCATAGACATAAAAAAACATTTAACTTGCTTTCATCTGTGAAGGATGATGCAAAGATCCCTGCACCAAGGAAGTAAAAGGCTGTCATCCTATATGGTACAATTTAAATATAATATGGACATCCAACCAAGAGCTGAAGATAGAATAAGCCATCTGACACTTTATCCAAGTCAACAGGCAGTCTCAGCTTGGATGTGCATTGTGCAAAAAAAGAGATACAGGGTTTCTAGATCCCAGCTGGCTCTTGCAGTGCCAATATGGATTTGCCTTTACTGCATTTCAGGTTACTCTATACATATAACCTTGAATAGTGGGGTGGGAATACCTGATTTTAAGAATATTTATGTCTCATTACCATAGTGTGTACAAACTTCAATCTTTATTAAGCAAATACATTTGTGCTTTTCTGTAACTGAAGAACTGAGACAGTTAGTAGTACAGAAGATCTGAAGCTATTGCATAACTCCAGCTATTGGCCTATCCCCATATAACTCATTCTCCTTACCATATAAATTTACAAGAAAAATTAATTTTTACATGAAACTATGAAGCATTCTTGGCAGTCTGCCAAAGGCTTTTGACTATGAAGCTTTTCCAGTCATTACAGTCAAAGGAACAGTTTCATCCGTGTAACACGGTCCTCAGACCTTGAAGTACAAACAAATCTATTATTTTATCGGAGTGACAGCATTGTAGCCAAGAATGTTATCAGAAATATGCCATTATGTACATCTGTAGGATTGGTCACAAACCCTACAGGCAATTCTACTCTTCTCCAAAATATTCTATTGGCAATGAAAATTGGTGCCAATAGCTTCATGTCACAGGCCTGCCTCAGTCCTTTGCCACAGACAATGTGCCACAGGTCCTTGTTTGACAAGATATCTGTCTAAAATGATATGATTGTGGCTTTCCTGTCTCCCATTTGCATCAAGATACATCTAGCCCATACGACCCATGAGAACTCATGTGACAGAAAAAATAAAAAACAACAAACCAATGCTCAAAACATACAGGACTAGAACGGTAAAGATGCAACAATGTGAGCAACAACAGTGGGCATGTACTGTAAAGCAGTTACTGTCACAGCATGAAGTGAACAGCATATGGAACAGGCAAGATTTTAAAATTAACACCTATCTGTCCCCTCAAGTGTAGGACTTGGGAGGTCAAAGGCTGCTCGCATATGTTGCAAGGAAAATAATAATTTAACTTCTTGACATTACCATCTTTCTTTTGCATCTCTACCCCATCAGCTAAAGTTGAGTGAAAACTACTGATGAGGCCACACAAATAGAGCATTACCCTGAATAACACACCATAATTTTGGTACTGTCTGCCACCTCCCAAGGCAAAA